>JAYGGG010000192.1:0-32245 GCA_036346245.1 Bonia amplexicaulis | reverse complement strand
GTCTCCTCCAAATCCGAGATTGCAGGAGATGGTTGCAGCAGTAGTAGCTTCGTCCCAATCTGTCACACCCCTATCCCCTACCCGTCTCCGTCCCCGCCTCCGCGGCCTCATCAAGGACTCGCTTGCCTTACACCACCCAACCCCACCGCAGGTGCAGCAGTCGGCTAATGGCGGCGGTGGTAGTGGTGGGAATGGAAGAATTAGCCCTGCGGTGTTGTTCATCATAGTCATTCTTGCGGTCATCTTCTTTATCTCCGGGCTGCTCCACCTTCTGGTGAGACTACTTTTGAAGAAGCAGCACAGCTGTGGAGCCGCGGCAGCCGAACCTGCCCCGTCACCGCACCGGGCGGGCGGGCGGACGCCGCAATGGACCGGCAGCTGCAGCAGCTGTTCCATTTACATGACTCTGGGCTCGACCAGGCGTTCATCGACGCGCTGCCTGTGTTTGCGTACCGTGACATTGTTGGCGGCGACAAGGAGCCATTCGACTGTGCGTGTGCTTGTGTGAGTTTGATGGGGAGGACAGGCTCAGGTTGTTGCCAGTCTGCGGGCACGCCTTCCATCTGCATTGCATAGATACATGGCTGCTGTCCACCCGACATGCCCGCTTTGCCGTGGCACGCTCTTTGTCCCTGGGCTGACCATAGAGAGCCTGATGTTTGATTTGATGAGAGGTTAGAGGAGGGACGGTCGGAGGAGTGCGAGGACGGATTCCACTTCCAGGCAGAAGCCCAGGGATGAGGAGCAGCCAGTGGCCGAGAAGAGGGTGTTTCCAGTAAGCTTGGGAAGTTCAAGAATGTTGGGTATCAGGGTGCCATCGATGGTGGTGTTGCCAATGGCAATGCAGCTGGTATAGTGAGTAGGAGGCAGGAGAGTAGCAATAGCAGCTTGATGCAAGGAGATGCTTCTCCATGGGCACTTACCAGTATGTTCTTGGCGTTTCTGAACTCGGGTGTCACCCAGCCAGGTCGTAGTAGAAATGGTGTGGGCAGCAGGTTCAAGGGAAGAGCTGCTGGCATAAGTTCTGTCAATGCTGAAATCATGGAAGGCAAGAGGATTTGTGCAAGGAATAAAGGTGAGCTTCTCTGTGTCAAGATTTGGCAGTGGTCTAGTGTGAAGGGCAAGCTGCCAGCTGGTTCAGACAATTGCTCAGAAACAGGGAGCCTTCCATGGATGAAGAGAGATGCCACCGAGATAAGTCAAACATGTGATACTGTCTATAGTTCTTTTGTTCCTAGTGTTGGTTGCTGAATTGCTTAACTATAGCTATTCTTTTGGTCTGATTTAGCATGTGTCGTCTTTCATTGAAATGATCATTCTCATCGAGATAATTTTTGACAGGCTTACTATATTGCACCTTGTTTGTGATTGTTCAGGATGATGTTATTTATGCTATCATCTTGTATTAATATTCCATTTAGAAGTCAAGTCGCATCATTACTGTGAGGCACCAATTAATAGTCTAATAGTGTTCTGGATTCTGCAATTTCCTTTCATGTTATTTATCGAACAAGAACCCGAATTAACCTGCTATGATAATAACCAGACCACTGCAGAAGTTACTCCTCCGCTCTTTTTTATTTGACTTCCTAGAATCCGTGCCATCAAACTTAAAGTTTGACCACTATTAGACTCAAAACTATCTAAATTGATCATACAAAAGTTATATCATTAGATTTGTCGTTAAAAATACTATCATAATATTATAATTTTATTAGTATATCCTAGTGTAAACTTATAAAAGTAGCGGTCAAAGTCTCATTTTGAAGACCGTGAAAGTTAAAACGCCAAGTAAAAAGAATGGAGGAGTGCTTCCACAAGAGACTTCTACTTACGAGAAGAAAACATTAATTCACTGATAGAACAGGTTCCTTTATGACACTTTTGACATTCTGATTCATATCTCGGTTCTAAGTTGCAAAAGTACATCCTTAAGGACAAACCTCTCATAAGCACTGTAATTTCTTCCGCATGGATGTCATCTTGTATCATGAAAATCCTTCAAACATTTTATTATGGTGGAACCAACAAAATTTCTCATATAGCATGAATTTTATGTTTTCATTCGTCATTGTTCAAGTGGACAACTTAAGGTGATATGGCAATGAACATGCATGTGCTTGTGTACTTACTATTTTTACTCTAGCATGAGAAGTAAGGTATGTGTACGTAAATATTTATTGTAAGGTGAAGTTGTTAAAAGGAGGACGATAAAGGAGAGTTTATGATGGCATTTGTCGTTGATACGAGACCGACAAGAACTTATAAGTACTCTCATTTGACGCGAGACCGCCGAGGATGCGAGGGACTTAAGGAGAAGCACAAGAATGACCCAAGTGTATTCAATATGAGTGTCTAGTGTTACAAAATGGCCTTCTCTCCTATTACATGAGTTCCTATTTATGTGAGGGAGGCGAGCGGTTACAAGTTTGCCCTGGGGCTCAAATCACCCTGGGGTATCTATGTCATTCTGCTCGACGCGGTCCCGCCACGCCCTGTACTCCGGGTTGGTTCGTGGCTAGTTTGACTCGCTCGGGGTTGGCCCCGACCTCCCTGTTAGCCCCTGACCGCCGGTTGGCCTTAGACCCTTCCGGTTGGCCTCACATACCTTACCCGGGTTGGCCTGACCCTCCAAGGTTGGTCTTATGAACCTCGCCGAGGTTAGGCTTGCGAACCTCGCCGAGGTTGATTTGTGGACTTGTCTCGCGTGGACCTCCCAACGAGTGCCGCCACTGAGCGGTCGTGTGCCCAAGGTATCGCGAGGACCCTCTAATAGTAGTCCTCGCCGATCTCCGGCCGGGCGACCGACCTTGGGCTTATCGATGTTGGGTCCCTAAGGCAGTTCGTGCCTCCTCGAAGGCACACATTCCTTTATGGAAATATCTTGAGCCTCGTGTGTTGTCCATGACACGACAAGGTTTGGCTATGGCACGATTTCGAGAACTGCTACCCGTGGGTCACCTTGGGTTACTATTCATGGGCACTATTTTGTGGACCGTGCACACTGACTATGAGCCAAGCAACCACATGGACCTACTTGGGTTGATGTGCATGGTCCACGGTGGACCACCCCACTTATATACCCCATTGACCGCCTCCTATTAGCCCTTCCAAGACCTCCCAAACCCTTCGTTCTCTCTAGCGCCCAAGAACTTGGGCTTCACACTGCACTTCGCGCCATGCCTCCGCTTAGGGACCCCTGGGTTTCACTCGCCACCTCTTGGGACCCTCGTGATCCTCCTCCTTATATGTCGCCTGGGCCCTTCCTAGGGTCTTTTGATCCGCCGCCACCGCCCGACATCCGGACCAATCCAGATTGCCCTGGCGCCTGAGGGGCCTGATCCTCCCGGGCCCTTCATCACCAAACGCCCTTGGGTGGTTTGCCTGGGACCCGGCCTCCTTGGAACTCTTTTGCCTTGCCTGCCGCCTCCCCTGCAGGCAAGGTTGCCTGACCTCGAACTCGCCCCGGTCCTCACTCCACTTCATCCGAATTTTGCTTTGGGACTCCACCATTCCAGCTGTGTCTCGACCCCACTTACTTGAGCCGACCCATTGCGCCATGATCAAAAGGTCAAGAAGACTCACCGGCTCCTCCAAAGAAGATTCAGGGGGCCTCCGCCCCCAAGCTGATGCAAGGCAAGGCGGTCGATGGAAAGGAAACCCCGAGAAGATCGCTCGCCTTCTCGCCACTGGGCCCTTCCAACGAAGAGGGCCTTGGAGCGCCAGAAAGAAGGGCAAGATCGAGTGCCGACTGGCCGCCTTGCCTAAGCTCGACAAGGTTCGCCTCGACCCGGGCAGTGATGCTCGCCGCCTTCTCCGCCAGGCTCGAGGTCGGCCTCGCATCCCTCTAGTCACATCAAGGACGTGCTCGACACATTCGATCTTTAGGTCTCCCACCAACCCGGTTCTTTGTCCGCCTCTCGTAGTAGGTGATACTGAGCTAGGGGTGGTGTCCTCACCGCTTTTTGCTTCCTCCACTATGCCATGCTCACGACAACAGACGCCACGAGAATGCGCCCTTGTACGGGTGATAGCCTTTTAGCTCCGACCTCCATGGCAAATTGACAAAGTTCGAGTTCTCCAAGGCCCACAAGGCCAAGTGAGAATCATGAGAGACTCGTGGTTCTACTACGTCAGAATCTAGCCTCACAAGACGGGAAGAAGCTATCAGACGGACCGCCACACTTCTCGCATCCTGGGCACGACTTGATAAAGCCCACCCAAGACCTTCCGCAAGGACTTGTTGCGGGTTCAACATGCGTGATCCCGCCGAGGAGTACTGCACGCCGAGGATTGCTACCCCATGCCGGGGCTGGAACTTGACCTTCATGGCGAGGGCTCTGGGAGCATTCAGCCTTCCCGGCTTTGTCAAGTCCCAGCAGTGAATTTCACACCCTTACAATGCTATATTTGCCTAGTCCTCGACCTTCTAATCCTTATTTGGACATGCAGACTTGATGCTCCTGCAGGTGTAACATCCCAAAATTCCGAGTTTTGAAAATTTAAATTCAAATTAATTATTTTAAAGCAATTGCTTTTATTTGGATTTTTCTCGAATTTATTTCAAAATTTAAAACAAGAAAATGTATATTAAATATTTTTATTAAAGCCAAAAGAGTTCATTTTATTTTTCCTAACCTTTCCAGAATTTTTAAATAATTTTTGAGAATATTTTGGAATTAAAAATCAATTTTAAAAGATAAAAAGAATTTTATAAAATTATTAAAAGCAAATCTGAAATTATTCTCTGGAATATTCTATAAATGTTTGGGAATTTTAAATATTATTTATTATTTTACCAAGTAATTATAATGTTTCTAGTATTTTCTGAAAATTAATCTGAAAATAAAAATCAATTTAATCCTAGCTTGCCACGTGTCGCATCTTGGATTAAATCCATCTCTCCACGCTTTAATCTCAATCATCCATCACAACTTACCCTTCATTTAAAATCAACGCACGAGATTGACTCACTTGCCACGTGTCGTCCATCCTACCGCACCATACCCCTTCACCTCTCCTTCACCGACCAAGCGGGCCCCACTGTTATATGTTTCTTCCACCTCCTTCTTCTTCCTCCATCCTCTCTCTCTCTTCTCCATTGATGCCGAAATAAAAGCTTCATTTCCTACCGATTTCTTCGATAACTCCCGCTTGATGGCCCATTAAACCCCCTAATCACGCCTCTCTAATGCCGACTGCTTCCTCTTTATTTCCCCCAATTGCGGCCGATTTCCTTCCTCTCCCCTACCGCCGGCCTCCCTCCCATTTCTATAAAAGCCTCCTGGAGCTATTCAAGATCCACTCTTCCTCCTCCTTCTTCCACCTTCTACCGCCACCCCGCCCACCCGAGCCCGCCGCCAGGCGCCACCACCACCGATCCTCTCCCCGCCACGCTCTTCTCCGCCACCTCCCGAGCCACCACGGTAGGAGACCGCCCCCTCCCTCCGCCTGCCGTCCGGGCTGAAGCCTCCGTCACGCCATGAGCTCACACCTCATGCCGCCCGCCGGCCACCTCATCACACGCTCATGGTCAGCAAGCGCCACCTCGCGGTCACGGTTCAGGATCTCCCCACATGGACTGTGCCCACATGTCCGAAAATTCAAATTTCAAATATTTGTCGTCACAAGATTACGTCATAAATTTCTTTTTTCTTTAGAAAATATTTTGGTCGAAATTAAATTAAGCATCACAATATAAATTTCTTTTCTTTAGAAAAATATTTTGGCCGAAATTAAATTAATCACGACGCTATATTAAGGTTTTCCTATAGAAAATAAACTGAGAAATCTTTCTTTTCTTTTCTTTCAATTAAAACTTCCCAGCCATAACTTTCTCGCTTTTAACTCCGATTTGACCTGCTCAAATTTCTAAAATTTTCTAAAATCATGAACTACTCAAATATACACTTTTTCAATTTTTGAATTTTATTTGAATTTTGGTGTATTTATTTGTTCCATTTTGCCTTTTTTCAGAGAATCCGACGTCGCTTAAGACTTTGTCGACTGCAAAGAAGAGAATCAAGAGACCACACACGAAGGCAAGTCTCCTTTGAACATCTTGAACCCATGTTTGAGAAATGTTTTGATTATTTTAAATTATTGCATTGATATGTTACATAAAATGATAATTCATGTTTTAGAGATAATAGTTAAACCGACAATTGTTATACCTCATTTGACATTGACAACCATGTACCTTTGACACCCTAGGATTTCCTTTGTCTCAATAATGAGATTATTATAAAACTTTGGTGAATGTTGTATCGGAGTAAAATGCTTAGTCGTATATATAACTTTTGTAACCTTGAACGAGAAATTATATTTCATTGATCTAGACTTTGTTCGTAAAATTTGTGGCGATTGGTGTTGCCACCGTTTTAAAATAAAATAAAATGTGAGAGTTGGTTTAGACTAGGCGGATGGTAAGATTGGTTTGGCGGTAGCACGAGAGCTTGTAATGTGTATGTTCCGCCCTAGTCAATTAAGGACCGACGCTTTTGTTTGTCCAGACTGAGCACTACCGTACAATCACAAGTCTATATGGGTACGACCTAGTGACTAACTTACGATAGTTTAGTCTAGGTACCACCAAAGGAAAGTGGTGTCAGGGTGTCTTGTTAACCACAAGAAGGGATGTGGTTTACCGTACTCATACGCAAGAGGGGCTTCGACGGTGGTTTAACCTTCACGGTGAAACCTCACCAAGGTAATCGCTAGACTAGAGTAAGGTAAAGGCTTTGTGATGAATTATCTGGATCTCATGCCTACTAAGCATGTTGGCTATTAAGATAACTTGTCTCTTGTGGGTAAAGTTGTACAACCTCTCGCAGAGTGTAAAACTATTCGAATAGCCGTGCCCGTGGTCAAGGCGGCAAGGAATGCATTCACATGGTAGATCATTTGTTTTTGGTTTTTAAAATAAAATATTTGGGAACCCGTAGTGGTTGGAACTTCCGGAGTTGTCCTGACGAATGTAGCCGTGTGTGGATATAACTCGTTGATTTGAACCTTGGCGCTAAAGCCGTGATCTAGTGTTGGTGGTTGTAACCTTCACTATTTACCTTGATAAATTTTGTTTAAACAATTACCTTACTTAAGTTGATGCTTTCAAAAATACTTAATGGTATTTGAAATAAAATATTGCTTTGTGCAAAAAGGAACCATATAACCCTCCTTTGTTAAACCTTACATCTATTGCATTTTCCCAAGACTTATGAGTACTTTATGTACTCACATACTACACTTAAAATAAAACTCAAGAGTATGAAGCTCAAGATGGAACATTCGACTACGAGCGTATGGATTCACGAAGGCTTTCCTGAGTACTAGGTTGCGCCCTCACCAATTGCCTCGTGGCAATTGTTGGGTCTCCACCGATTTACCGCCTCACCGTGCTTTATCTTTTGTGTGAGCGAGGTCTTGAAACCTCATTTGTAATAAGGCCTTCACCGCACTCTATTATTGTAATAAAGCGTTGTTGGTTATGTAATCATCACTGTTTGACTGTGTGCACTAGCTATGATCTGGGACTAGTGTTGTAATACGAGGGTCCGGATTTGGAAACCGTCCCAACAAAGAAAGTAGAAGGCGGCGTGGTTTTACTCGGCGCGACGAGGTAGAGCGCGGCGCAGAGCACCCGATCGCGAGGATCACCACAACCGCGCGGCGAGATGATTGGCGTGCCGCGCCGCCGCCGCCTTCAACGAGGATGGCGGGCCTAAGCGGGGCCAAAGCGCCTTGAGAGGTCCCGAGGACTCGCCTCTCACACCGAGTCGCCGAGGCGGAAGACTGGGCTTGCCTCGTGCAGGGCCTCCCAAGACTCACGGCACCTCTTGTCGCCCTAGTAGGGTGAAGCGACTTGCGATTAGCCTCCCTCCTGTGTTCTCCCGGATCTCGCTCCTCCCGCGCCACCTTGACCTTTGGCTCAGGAGGCCCGTGAGGCACCGGCGGACGGCGACGTGCTCCATGCCCACGGCCGCCTGTGTTCACCCCGCCGAGGCCCCTACTTGTCGACTCGCCTCGCGGGAGAGCCAGACGCGATGACGTGGTTCCTAAGGTTGACACGGTGGCTCGGCGGGGACCGCGGGTGTAGCTTTGACCACCACCGCGGAGATCCCTGTGGATGAGGTGGCTCCAGGCTCGAGTTGAGCGCATGATCCCCACCTCCGCAGACGCCAAGACACCCCGGCGCGGCTCAGCACCCTCTCATCGTTCGGCGACACGTTACCACCGAGGACTCCGCCGCCAAGCCTATGTTCGAGTTCCGGACGAGTTCGTCGACGCGGCGTGGAATGTTTACAACGATTACTTGCCTTTGCAAACGGTGGTGGCACACTAAATCAATCACCGGTCGCTCGTGGACTAAACCTTCTAAGGCCGAGTTGGTCAAGCACCGCCTCACACAACCAACCAAAGTTCGAGCACGCACGGGGCGAATGGTTAGAGCCGAGGCCCGGCCGCAATCCTAAGTGCCACCCAGCGGAACGTCCAAGGATGGACTCTATGTGCCCTATGTCGGACTTACCTTCGTGCGAGGAGTAATGCGGCTTATGCGCCAATTAGCCGGATACTCGAGTTCATCCCGCAATCGCCGGCCTTCTAGCGGGAGTGTAAAGGTTGTAATTGCCCATGCACCGTTGTTGCTTGTCTAATATCATAATAAAGCTCGCCATCGCTTACTGGGGTATCCCGCCACCCTACCCCCATCGGAAACACTGGCGCCGAGATGAGGCTCGTGAGTGGCACTTCGCTTGGGAAGGTGAGAACATCGCCATCTCCCATTAGAAAAACTTGGCGCCGGATGAGGCTCATGAATGACACTTCACTTAGGGCGCGGAACATCGATGTCTTCTGCCGGAAAAGACTTGACGCCAGACGATGCTCACGAGTGGTAATTCGCTTGGAGAGGCGAACGCCGCCGCCTCCCATGGGAAAAATTGGCACTCGTGACGATGCTCGCGAGCAACACTTTGTCTTGGGAGGCGAACGCCGCTTCCCATTGGAAAAACTTGGCGCTTGGGACGAGGCTCACGAGTAGCACTTCGCTGGGGACGCGAAATGTCGCCGCTTCCCATAAAAACTTGGCGCCAGACGAGGCTTGCGAGCGGCACTTCGTGAGGCGCGAGAACGCCGCCTCCCATCGGAAAAACTTGTTGTCGAGGCAAAGCTCATGAGCAAAGACTTGTGGAGGCGAGAACGCTGCCGCCTCCCATCGAAAAACTTGGCGCCGGACGATGCTCACGAGCGACTTGACCCTAGGGAATGTTAGCCACCCTACTCGATGGGCGAGTTGTCACAAGCTCAATCCTAGAGGGAGAGTAGACAACTTGACCCGGAGGACGAGTTGTCGCAAGCTCGATCCTAGAGGAGGGGAGAGACGACTGACCAGAGGATGAGTTGTCGCATGCTCGACCCCGCAGGGAGTATTAGGCGACTCGACCTGCAGGGAGTGGTCATCAACCCAACCCTAGAGCTAGGTGTTCCTAGTCGAGGAGTTGCCATCGTATGGGTTAAGTTTGGCCGAGGCAAAAGCCATTGGGACTAAGTGAACCACACCGAGGCCAAGCTATCGAGGTGTGTTGGAGCTTGTTGAGGTGAATCCACCGAGCTGGGGAGCCTCTACCGAGAAGACGCCGTTATGGCTAAGTTCTACCGAGGCAAAAGCCATCGAGGTCGGCTTAACCACGCCGAGGCTAAGCTATCGAGGCGTGTTGGAGCACACCAAGGTGAATCCAATGAGCTAGGGGAGCTCCTACTTGAGGAGACGCCAGTTAGCGGTTAAGTTCGCCAAGGCAAAAGTCGTCGAGGTCGAAAGAACCACGCCGAGGCTGCCATCCGGGCGTGTCAGCTCAGCTCGAGGTGACTCCATCGAGCTAGGGGGAGCCCCTAGTCGAGGAGGTGTTGTCGAAGCGAGGCCATGTTCGGCCGAGGCAAAGCCATCGAGGCCGAGTTGAACCACACAGAGGCTAAACCATCAAGACGTGTTGGGGTTCGCCGAGGTGAATCCATTGCACCAGTGGGAGCCCCTAGTTGAGGAGACGCCGAGGCAAAGCGGCCCTACCGAAAGCGGCCGCCGAGGCCGAGTTGAACCACACTAAGGCTAAGCCATCGCACTAGGGGAGCACCTAGTCAAGGAGACATCGTCGAGGCAAACGAAGCTCACCCAAGGCGGCCGCCGAGGTCGAGTTGAAGCACGCCGAGGCTGCCATCGAGGCGATTGGGGTTCGGATGAGGTTCAAACGCACGACCGGATGTGGTATGGGCGAGATCGAGGCGCCCAAGGGGTTCATGGAACGGAGCAAGGCCGAGCCGGAGAGGTACTGCCGCCTTGTAATGGAATCCCGAGAGGATTCAGCCTCGAGAGAGAAATCCTGAGAGGGTTTGGGGTTCCGAGTCCCCGTACACTCAGCGAAGTCCGCAAGCCAACACCAAGTCCGTCCGTAGCGAGGTGGTCCGAGCTCTGAGGGTGTTTGGGGCGCGAGTGGTCCGGACTTGGAGGAGTTCGGATCGAGTCCGGGCAGAGCTCGAGGACCTCCATGTGGATGGAATCGATCTATGCGGATGGAGTCCCATGGAGTTCGGAGTAGAGTCCGTAGGCGTAGTCCAGGGCCTTTGGGATGGCACGGACCGCCCAATGACCTTCCGTGCCATCATCTTCTTAGCGACATGGCTTCTCGCTCAAGTCCCCACGACGGCGCTAACTCGTCGTTGATATGAGACTAACAAGAATTAGAAGCATCCCTGCCTGGACGCGGAGGAACTTAAGGAGAAGCACACAAATGACCCAAGTGTATTCAATATGAGTGTCTAAGATTACAAATGACCTCCCTCTCCTATTACATGAGGTCCTATTTATAGGGAGAGAGGCGAGTGAAGTTACAAGTTTACCATCGGGCTCACCTACTCATAGGGTATCTATGTAATTCGCCCAATGCGGGTCCCGCCACGCCCTGTACTTCGGGTTGGTTCGTGGCTAGTTTTGACTCGTCCGAGGTTGGCCCTGACCTCCTCTGTCAGCCCTGACCTGACAAGGTTGGCCCGACTCCTCCGGATTGGTCTCGCCACTCGTGAACCCCTCCCATTGGTCTTGCGAACCTCCCAACGAGTGCCGCCACTCAAGTGGTCGGGCCCGAGGTAGCGCAGGGACCCTCCCCCAACAGCATCTATCTTTGTGAGCAAGGAGAGTTTATGATGGCATCTATTTTTGAACGGAAGTATTACGAAGTTTTACTATATCATTTTTTTTAAGTTTTGAGGAGTGAATCAGGAGGCTTTAGCAGAATTTCATTAGAGGTTTGAACCTTTTAGCTTGCTTTAGCTTCTAAATTGTGACCGATGGTAAATAGCTCACATTTTTTACATCTTGGTGGCAATTTAATTCATTTTCCCTTATTCTCCTGATAAGTAATATGCATGAATCATGATGCATGCAGGATCTTTCCATGATCCAGGCTGCATTCTCTTACCAATGTCATTAAGTCTTTAACTATTTAAATCCAAACTGACCACGTCTTGTTTGCCTTTCACCTTTAGGCATCTGTGTCTTTACTTTGAGAAGATACCTTTTGGATCTTACAATTCCGGCATCTTTAAGAATCTCTTTACTCACATAGTAGAACCATAGTCTTCTTTGTCGCTGTAGAATGCAAATGATAATAATAATAAAAAAGCCAGGAACTAACAGAAAGCAATCCATGATGCGCAGTCTGAAACTTACAGGAAGCCAGGAACTAACAGGAACCATAGTCTTCATTCCTGCGCAGTCTGAAACCCTTACATGTGGAAGTAACAGATCTTCAATTTCAAGCAATATTCTCCATTACACTTGAAGGGACTATTTGGTAAATGCTGGTGCTAGCATGTCAAAAACTGCAAGCGATTTCTACACTCATCGTTCTGAAACCCTTCACTCCACTGTTTCAGCTGTTGGTCATGTCCTTACTTTTGTTGTTTTCCCTTTATTTCTCATTCAGCAAAAAACTATTCATTTTATTTCCTTGTCTACTAAACTTAGTATAAGTTGCTATTATATTGCTGCGCTTTTGTTCCATCCTATCTAATGTTTTTGTCAGTCCTGCCCAGTGCATCATGCCTGTAAGTATTTGGCATCCAATTCAAAATCCCTCCACCTTTTGCTAATTGCGCCAGGTGGTGATGAATAGGTTTTAGAGTGGACTTGAGATTTGCCATGTTATCTACTACTGATAGCTGATAGAAAGATGTTAGTAATGTGGAAGTTTTGCACAATTTCATATTATAATATCTCATCTTGTCATATTTAATCTGAAACCAAGGAAGAAGTGCTAGCCCTCACATACCCATACTAATTAAACAACCGGCGGTACCGACAAGATTTCCAGCATTTGCTTTTGAGATCTGAGCTACTTAAATCATTCCTATGCAAATGATTAGTGTTCTACTACCAAATATACTTGTACAACTACTGCAATCATTAACCAGATGCTGATCCGGCAGCATTATTGTTTACATCATAGTTTCAGTTGTTGCTGTTTATCCTCATATCTGATACGGTGATACAGCTGTTTTGAGATTGGTTCCTTGAAGGCCAGATTCGGGCCAATTCATGCAAATATTCCTTTATTGTCTCAGCATTTGGACCGCAGGCTTTGCGTCTCAGTAGTCAGGAGTGATCTCCCAGGTGAAATGGGATTCAACGTTCTTTCGGAAGTGTCATTTTGGTTGTTGAGTAAATTATATTATCTGCTTCGATTAAATAGACGATATAATAGATTTTTGTGCTGTAATATCTGATGGTATTACACTCAACACAGCATTGCAATTCCAAACAAAGCTTTAAGACAGGTGTTAGCCCCGAGCATGATTGAAACGGACAGAGCATTGCATGAACTCAACACAAATGTGGGTCACGACAAAGATAGGATGTTATGTACATCTGATCATGATTATCATGCATTTTTCTCCTCGTCTCAATGGATTCCACGTTGTTTTTGTCAGATGGTTGGAGTGGCTGTCTAGGCTTTACCAGCTGGCATTCGATCAGACATCAAGTAATGTAAGCCATGAAAAGTGGATGATAATTTTATAGTTGCAACTTGCAACCTATATCCACCAAACTGTCTTCTAAGTTTTCACGACAACACAAAAGCATTCCTTTCTGGCTCAGCAAAGATTTTTTTAAAAAAATAATCTATTTTTATTTTGAATTACAGCATTATAACTGAGTTTTTCTTTGTAGTTTTGGCCATATGTCGCTCTATGGTTAAGCAATACGTGACAAAGTCGCACAACGGTTAGACGATTTAAAATAATAATAATAATATTTTATTAATCAATGGAAATAATTATGAGAGAGTAAATGACAATTCTTGTAGGTAATAAATTTAGCAAACCTTATTTATAGGTTGCTATTCTTTAAAAAAGACGGACAATGTCCATTAGTCCGCTCGTGATTTTCGAGATTTTAAGGATACAAAATTTGTTAGACTTCTAATAACATTTTGTGATTGTTGTATGTTGTTATAGTGCAATAAATTTTCAAAGAATTTTGTGAGGACGTTTGAGGTCACAATGATTCATAAGTATGAAGGTAATTGATATTGCGATACACGGGAGAATTCATACACAATCATGCCATAGGAATTACGAAATAAAATATGTACACAATGAATGCACGCATGTAAAGGCCTCTACGTGTCGCCCGCCACACCACATGTAGCACCTTCTCCGTCGTCGCCACGTCCCACCTCTAGTCGGTGCTCACCGGTATGGCCCCGCTTGACCTTCCTCGGGGTGTCGCTGCCCCGACAGGTGGAGGCGGTTAGGAACCCTGCCGACTCGTGTTCCCAAGGCCCTGAGGTCGACTCCACCCGTGCCTACATGGGTACCGGGCACCGCGAGCTACGATCCGAAAAGAACCTCAATCTGTAGGCTCATGTGCCCCTAACCTTCGCTTGCTGTTGCCTATGAGGAAGTCGCTCACGCTCACTAGGGATCCTCGTGAGGGATAGCTGAATTCGAGGTGGGTCGCGATGCTCGCAGATGATATTGTTTATTCGTGCAATGTATCGACACAAACAAACCTAAAGAGACAAAGCGCACCTTCCACGTGAGCTATGGCATGCAGCCAATTGTCGTACCCACCTTGCCCCCATACCAGAGGGTACAATGTGTGTTGCCCTGCTACTACCTAGTACGGGTCTAGGAACGACAACGGTGCTAGTGTGTACGGATGTGCCCATACTGACACTTCGCCTTGGCCCAGCTGCGACGGCGGTGGCCGAAGGTAGCCACGTGCCCACCCTGACCCTCTAGGCTAGTCACGGGCAAGGGCACATGGATGTGGCCCCTGCATCCTACTACCGGTCAGGGGAATGGCGCCCTCTCGGCACACGCCGACGCGTGGCCACCTCCAAAAGCGTCCTGCACAACGTCAAGGCCACGACACACTTGGACGCAGTATGGACCCAATGGATAACCTGAAGAAGCTCGTCGTGCCACCTCCAAACCATGGACAACCCTATCTACGATCGACTTGGTGTCCCTCGCAATCCCAGTGGTGATGTCCGTCTGCGAGAAGTAGAAGAGAGCGTCAAACTTGTAATTGTGGTAACCATACAGACATTTCGAAACACGAGTGTACGTACCGCGAGGGACAAGTTCTGCGCCAAGTTTACTGTGGTACACGCTCGCTGCAGGGTACGCTGTCACGCTGGCAGTGCGCCACGGGAGGGTCAACGACATGCACCAACATGGTGCAGGTCTACGGAGCATACTAGTGTAGGTACTCATCATATGCACTGGGTCGTACATTATGGCCTCTTGCACGAAGTCCTCAAGGTCCTCTGCCCACTCCTGCACCCACTGTGGCATCTTCGCCGCCTAGTTCATCCTGTTGCCATCCCTCCTGTTATGCCTGCAAAATGTACCACTGCAATTAGAAGGCATCATAACAGAACTCAAAAAAAATTAGTGACATGTGTTGTATATAACTCACACGTGGACTGAGTCAGGCACCCGACTCTTGACAGGGACTAGAACATCCTGGCGGAGGCCGAACTGGCGCATCACCCTATGCACCACGTAGTCCTCGACAAATACGTCGAAGACGAGTTTCTTCGCATCGCCCAATATGCCTGGTCACACTAGCACAGTGAGGACAACCCTTGAGAGTGCAGCTCCATCTCCTCGAGCTCAAGACGGCTCCCAACGACGTCGTTAGTGGTGAGGCGGTCGAACGATCGATCCGAGATCAAGATCATCGGATCTACTTGATCCGTCACGGCGATGAAAACGACAGTCGGAGCCACCACATCCATCACCAGACTTGATGTGGGGTCTGTTCTTTACGGCTTCTAAAATTTTGGCTTTTGCTACAGTATCTAACTTTTAAATAGAGTATTTTTTAAGACGGGATCTACAAGTTAATTGTAGTACATGTTAAAAGTCTAATATTTGTATCAACTAAAATCGCAAGCGAGAATCTCTCTCCGTAATCTCTATCGCAAACAATTAAAATTCAAAAAATTTAACCAAAAACCATAATCATAGCAAAAAAGAACAGGCCTGTGGCCGCTGGCCTTGCTCCGATCGAGCTCGCTGCAGCAACCGTCCTCGGTCCCATTGAACGAACCCACCGCCATGCTCTCCCAGGCTGGTCGCATTCTATCGCGTGCATGGCCATCTTGCAAGCTTGTCGTCCCACTTACCGACTTGAAACGGCTTACCCAGCCTGCTGGCTGCTTACTGCCCACTGCAGCAGCCCATCCACTCGCTACCCCGCCGCTCAGAGGGGAACAGAGACATCCAGACATGGAGAGAGACAGAGAGAGAGAGAGAGAGGGAGGAATGGGGAACAGAGACATCCAGACATGGAGAGAGAGAGAGGGAGGAATGGGGAACAGAGACATCCAGACATGGAGATTTCAGGAAGTTACGAGTTGTCTGGCAAAGATTTCGCGTGCGAGGGCATGGGTTGCTTATTCAATATGGTTTAAGCTTATTTTTGCACTATTCATAATTTCGTTTTTTTCTGAATTTTTAAGCTTTTTTGTCGGTTCTTTTTTTCTCGTATTCGTTTGTGTTGTCTGTGATGGGCTAACATATTTTTTATATTTTTCAATTTTTTTTAAATTTAATTATGTTAAATAAGTCTCTGCTGCAGACAATGTTTTTTCAAATACCACAAGTGTTTTCACCATAAGCTTTCAACACCAACCGATCACCACCAAGGAGTTGTGCGGAGGTGGACCAAAGTGTGAAGGCACTATCCCGTTGAAAGCTATTCGAACGGTGCAATCGTGGAATAGTATTTCTCACTTTCAAGCAATTCAAGAGCCATCTATAAAAAATTAAATAAAAAATCAGCCATTCGTTTTTGAAAGAGTACAAGGTATGCGTACACATAACTTACACCTCACTCACGTCGTCATACGTGCACACATATGTGCATGTCCTCTAACAGACGCTGAGAAATTTTGTGAAGACACTAAGACTTGTAGAGCGTGAGCACATGTTTTTCACTAAACGTACATGTGTGTGTATACCCTATTCTAATTATATAGATGAAACACATCGTTTAGTCCTATGGATTAAACCCAAGTGGCTACGCACTACGACAACGACAACCAAGTGAGCTACGCCGCCTCTTAGGCCTCGCCCAAAGAGTTTAAACTTATGACTTATGACTTTGGCTTTAGCTTTTTCGAGCCATTCAATTAAATAATAATAATAAAATAAAAAACTCATTATATCATCACCTAAAATGCAAAGAAATAAGGTAAAAAAGAAAAGATAAAAAGGACAAAAAAGCTAAAAAATCAAAATAAATTAAAATTAGAAATCAATATATTTTAAATAACTTCTAACTTAAATTAATTAAATTTAAAAAAACAGAAACTGAAACCGTGGAGTGGACGTGCCGTTCTCTACTGTGACTTGTCAGCATTCCTAATGCGTACACAAGTCAGAAGTAACCAAACAAACTAACGCGTAGGTGAAACACGGCCTTCCTGAAACTTTTTGAGTCGTATGTCTCCGTCTCCGTCCTCGTCCCGTCTCGTGGCGCAGCTCCTGGTCGCGCTCCTCCAGCGCCGCCGCTTCGACGCCTCGCTCCGCCCGTCGCCCAACTACCGTGGGTTCTCCCCTTCCTCGATAGCCGCGGCGCTCGCCGCCATCCCGCGCCTCCCCCTGCAGCCTCCTCGAGCCGCCTTTGCCCGCAGCGCCCTTCCTCCCTGTTGTCCACTCCCCAACACAGCCTTGCCGCCGCCCTCCTTTTGGTCACACTTCGGTGCCAACCGCAGCCGTGCCCCACTCACCGTGCCCCTGCTCTGCGCCGTCGTGCTCTCCTCGGATGTTGTTTACAAGCTAGGCATGTTGTTTACAAGCGGTTAGAATCTCTATTGCTATATATTTTTGGGATCATGTAGTTTGCAGCATGACCTAATACGGATAGTGCCTCTCTTGTCATCATCATCCATTGCAGTTTATAACATCACAAAATTGAAATTTGGAATATCTTGTTATCTACCCTAAACCCCTCCCATCATTGTTATTCCTTTTACCACCTCGGTTGCTTTGTTTATAAGATCTCATTATATGAGTCATGATGAATTTGTTTTTGCCTCTCAGACCCACACATGTTTGATTTAACAGATTTTCTGATTAATGATCAGTCAAGTTCTTAGTTATATGTTCAGAATTACATAAAATATTTGGTAATTGTTGGCAATGTTATTATTGAGATTAACTTGCAATACAATACAATGCAATACATATATACAAGAAGTCACTTAGATTATCACAATTTCAGTTGACATTGTAAGATATACTTTTGACTCGCTCATATGTATCGCTATTTTTTGTACTTTGTTGCAATGCACAAATACGTTACTGGGAAAGAAGAATGATTTGACTGACCCATGGTCGTTGCCTCGTTGGTCGCATTATCTGACCAAGGTTAGGTTCAGGCTTGCAGATAACAACGAGGTCCATCTCCGGAGCCCGAAACGAGGACTGCAAGAGGCCGATTAGCTGAACGATGCGCGGCAGCTCCCCGCCGGAAAGCCTATTATTAAAGATCAAACGGGCCGGCAAGTGCACCAGCCCGCGTGGCGCGTAAGCAGTGCACAGATTCGAGAAGCCGCGAAACTACGACGCCCACGACACGCAAACGCACAACGAAGCCGAACCGCTAACCCCTACCCGCCAGCCGCCGCGGGCGATAAGCTTCGCGCCTGAACGCGTCACGGCGTCAGCGATTGTAGTAAGTTCTCTGTCTCGGGCCAGTTCTAACAACTTCAAAGTGGTAATGCAGGCGGGAGAGATGGCGAGGTTGTGTTTGTAACAGATTACAGAAGATGAGAGATTCGACTGCAAATAACAAGATCATGATGCTTACCTCACTGGTATTATACTAGGCTTATTTGGTTAAGACTTCCGTGTTGGTTAATTACCCTGTTAGCTAGAAAAACACTGCTTGCCCAAGTGTCGTATATGATTCTTCATTTGTTTGTTATTGAAGATTTACAGACTGGGCTAGCTGTCGCTCAACTGAAATGATGCTTGCACCAAGCATTTGACCACCAGGTTAGGCATCTCATCTCAGGGTCAGGGGGAATGCCATGTGATTGCAGTAAGGATCATAGTTCTCATTATCACAAATAATGATGTGACCCTGTTTCATACTATAGCCCATACAGGCATCACCGTTCTGGTTCAGTGTGTACTATATATAGAGTGAGAGCATACGATTAGGAATCAAGCAGTTTGGGGAGTTTAGGTGTATATCCACTAGTGAGATACAGCTCCAAATATTATTTACTGGAAATTTTGTAAGAGAAGGTAGCAGCTGCTTTGAACTCAGTTTGCTGTTTCTAGTCAAATGAAACAACCAACAGGGCTTGTTCAGGCACTTGTCTGAAAAAAGTTGCAGCTGTTCTATAAAGTAAAACAGACAGAGGGCTTGTTCAGGTCCTTCTTATGAATTAAGGCTTCCGTTAATCATTGTTCAAAGGTAGTTACAGATGAGAATCAGAAAAAGATTAGGTACATTTAATGCATATATATCAGTACAAACAGTGAGCAAATGATTGTGAAGTAATGGTGCTTTGATTGTGATTTCTCACCAATGTTAGACTGGTCCTCGTAGCTTTGGTTTACAAGACTAACTGCGTAGTGTAAAAGATAAGATACTTCTGCATGAATATAATGGTAACGTATGCTTGAGGAGGATAGATTCACTGCCCATGCAGGAATCAGTTGATGTGTTCACTGTTTTCCTGAGCCCGCCGTTGCAGCACTTTGTTCTATGTCACTGTTCACAGGATCCCACTGGTTGACACACTATGCTAGTAGTGAATGCTTGTGGGAGAAGCAGGAATCTTCCATGATAAAAGCATTTGTAGCAGAGACATGTTCCATCATCCATCCTTTGCTCGTGTCAATTTACATGCGATAAGCGGCTTATTTCAGTATGGACAGGTGATCTCCTGATCTTTTTTTCCTTTCTGATAAAATCCATGAAGTGGTTGCATCGAATGATTTCTCATGTGACGCACCCTATCTACTTTATTAGGTGAAATTTGGCTTTCAAAGGATCTAGAACTCTAGATGTATAGAGAGGTCCTGAGTTATGGGCAATGCACGGCTAAGGTGCCATGCTTTGTGAAAATTTCCAGTGCATAGCTTTGAGGGTATGTATGCATGCCTGATCCTTTTGTCTTGCCAGACAAAATAGCCCCCCTTTGTTGTCAGGATTGTTACAAGCAGTCATTCCTTTTTGTAAAGAAAGGAATGGAAGTTAGCATCACTGTGTTTTTTAGCTTAGCTGCAAGCAAGCCTGCAAAGCTTGACAATAACGTAACACCTCACCCAACCTTTAAGCCCAAAATGATATCACTACACCATAACGCTACCATTTACAACTATTGCTGCTAGATTTAGACAACAACTTTATTTAAATCTCAATGTCACGTTAAACAATATATGCATAACGATGAGTATTGAAGCAAATATACAAATGTGCCGATTATCGAAAGGAACGCATGAGCCACACACATCTAAATATATCAACTGAAGGTGGTGTGCAAATTTTTGTTTACACGTGAAATACATATGCTACTCCTGCTTGTGCATGTTGCCTTCAATGTTTCACCTAAAACAACAAATAAACAAAGGTGAGTCCGAAGACTCAGCAAGCATACATTAAAACAGTAACGTCAACACAACAATTCAAGAGATTCCATATCTCGTGACTATAAACACTATCTCTCAGAACTATATCATCGTCTCCTATTTCTTTTCATACCATGTAATGCAATGCGACACGCCTATCACCGTAGCTTATATCGGTATAGCGGAGTATTCACCTGTCAATTAACCACTCTTGGCCCATCCTCTTTCATATGGGGTCTCAAACTCAACTCCCGTGGAGTGCCTATCGAAGTAGGTCTTTTTCTTCATCCTATGGAGGTGTCTACCTTGTAGGTTTTACTCAAGAGCACTCCGGATTAGTCATATAGCTTTCTCACCGATCTGCCTCATACACTCGGGACTAGCTATATGACTTACTCACCACTCTGGCTTATATGTATTTTGCATGATACAACATTCTTCTAATGTTGCCATTCAACCATATGCATCACTTATCGGGGTATAATTAACATGTAATCATGGATATCAATTCATAAAATAAAGCGTGAAGGAACCCGTATCAAATAACCACCACAACCCACTATTCTATCATGCATTTTCTGTTTAACTATGTGGACAATGCGTGGATAGCACCAAACCAGAACCACCACCTATACAAGCATCATCTAAGCTCAATACCTCATAGCGATACATGCACACATACGAACGGCATCGTTCCTATGCGCAAACCCGACACAAGCATCATAATGCTCAGGGTTAAAGATTTACGAAGTAAAGATTTTATCGCGCGCACCAAATCTTTTTCTTCCTTCCTTTCTTTTTTACTTCTCCTTTTCTTTTTTTTTAATTTCTTTCTTTCCTCTCTCTCTCTCTTTTCTTTTCTCACCCGGCTGAACCCTCCTACTTCCCTTTTCTCTGATTCGGCCGAAGCCTCCCCATCCATTTGGTTCTATCCTCACACCGTATCCTCTCCTCCCTCACTACTCCTCCACCGATCCGGATCCATGACATCCTTACTCCCTTGCGCTACCGGCCAGGCGCCTAGACTCGGTTGTCGCTACTACCACTGCTCGAGCCACCTTGGCTCGATCTTGGCCCATGGTCAGCCCCTTGCCTCCCTTCGCCGATCCGTGCTCCATCCCTCCCACCGCTTCTTCTACGGATCCGCGCCCATCCCTCCTCCGGCTTCCCTTGGTGACCTGGCTCCTCCATGGTTTTCTGCTACGGCTAGGGTTTCATGGCCACGCTTCGGTCACCCTCGTCACCGGTGGTCTTCCTCCTGCTTCCTTCTTCCTCCTCGTCCTCCTACCGAGACACTACTCTTATCTTTACTCTTACACTTTTGATTTTTAGTGGCAACTTTCATATTGCTTTAATTTCTAACTACACACGGCTTGGGCAAAGCTCGCGCTTGTCACTGCCGAAACTTGGGGGAGGACATGCGCGGGAGCATGCCCTTACTTCCAAGGGCGCACGATGGCTTCACGAGCTCTTCACGGTGGCGTTGGTGTTGGTGCTATGCTATCGTGAATGTGTTGTGGGATGATTGTGGGACCTTACTTGGTTCAGTTGGGGTGGATGAGAGAGCGATGACGATGGTCATGGTGGTGATGACGCCCCAAGTGTTTTCGCCGCCTTCCCGCCTCCCTTGTCCCTGCATGCGTTTGGCGTGGCCACGGTGGTCCTTGGTGGCTTGGTTGCTGCAGCCTGCCTTCACACCGCCGGCCTTTTCCCAACCCCTGTGCCTCCTCTCCTCCTTGCCCCTTCCTCCGCTTCTCACTATCTCTCTGTGAACTTGATAGCTTTGGGGCTTTGTGGATGGCTTGGTTGGCTCGGTGGAAATGGATGCAAAGGGAGGGAAGTGCTTAGTTTCCTCTCTCTCTGTTGGTTTGTACCTTGGGCTTGCTCTTCGGTTCTAGAATAGATAAATGGAATGAGAGTGAGGATGAAATGGCACCGACTCATGGTTGGCTTAAGAGTGGAGACATAGTTGGCCTGCTTCTCTTTCTTGGCTTGTACATTGCCAAGGTTGCTCTTGCCTTATCTTCCTGGCTCTCTCGGCTAACTATTTACTCAAGGACCATTGGTCCATTGGGTGAGCTCGGCACTATTCTTCGGTTTTTTTCTACTGCGGAAGGTAAGTTGATAAAAGAAAAGTGGGTGTTGGTTAAGTTTTCTGCCGGATGATAAGACCCACTTAAGTGAGAGGTGTTGGTCGACTCCGGACGGTCTTGGTATCTCAGAGAGAACTAATTATTTTGGTATTCTAAAATCGAATGGTTCTGACGACAAAACTTTTCGTTTTTCTTTTATTGTACCTTCGATTGTTTTTGTTCTTCTCTTTTCCTTTCTACTGGTATTACAAATGAACTCACCGCAATCCATATTACATGGCAGTTTCAAACATGTCGGCATTGCGATCTATATATGAGAAAAAGATGAATACATATAATCAATCCATTTTGTCAGAACAGTTAGGTTGCTACCTTGCGATTAAAGCATGACATTTGCAGAGACACTGAACCTTTGGCTTAGGGTTGCATTCATTTGAATGGACCTTCCTGAGAGATTGGTCCCGCGATCGGAAGATGCCATTACCATTAAGCAGTACTCAACGTACTAACTTCCAAACACATTTGGGGCTTAAGTGGATGGTCCACTTTGTTGCGGTCTATTTTTCCTCCAATTTTTTGATCTGCGGCACTTCCACACTAAGCCAGCAAATAATTGTTTAGAAAGTTGCAGTTGGCACTGATGAAGTAATGATTGATCTGAAAAATCCACTTACATCACTCTCGATCCTCCGGTTGATGATGTATCATCTAGTTTCTTTTTATTAGCACTTTGCGTCTGAAAGTTCGACCTTTAGCTCTGTAGATTGTCAAATCTGCGCGACATGGTTTATTTACTTTGCTTATATAATAGCTGACATTTACATCGACCTGACAATAAACAAATCCGGTAATGCATTACATGTAAGCAGTTTTTTGTTGCCTTTCACCTCCTACCTTCAAAGCCTCCCGACCAAAAGAGCACTTGTAAGGTCATAAAATATTAAAATACCAGGCGAGATTGTTCTTTATCTTATACATGTGCAGGATAACTCTCAAGTGGCCAGCAAGGTTAGTGTCCACTCGCCGATTCGCACTTGTGAGAGACAGGAAGCATAATTTACGTCGTCTGAGTCCTTCGGCTCTTGCGATAAACTGGTGCGGCATTGTATATGTCCTCGATCGATACACACGCATCATTACGCTGGCCTTGGCCTTACTGTTTTGAGTTCTAGTATTATGCGTATATATATCTATCTATCTTATTCGGGCACCATATAGAATACTACAAATTAGTTGATGTGCCTCCGCTGTGGAGAACACTGAGACCCAGCGTTGCACTACGCCCTCTTTCTGTCTGACGACAGGTTCCAACTGTTCCCGCACGGGTTTGTCTTCTTGTAACTGCACACGAACAAAATATTTCATTCTGCAAGCTGCAGCCTGCTGCTCCGCGTGATGGTCGCCTGATGCTGCTCCGTGCGACGCACGCTTTCGCTAACCTAACATGCCTCTTCTAAGTTTCTGACATCTGCAAGCCTGCTACCATAGAGGAGTCTGAAACTTGGAGGATTTTACAGTGCGGAGTTTCGTCTGAAAACCGGCTACTGTCCTGCTCCGGCCGCCGGCCGACTCGATCGACCGACCGGTCGGAGTTGGGAGGTTGAACGCTAGCTGTCACTGAAACTGATGGATCATCGAAGCTGTTTGGTTGTCCCGGCATAATTGTTGTGGTGCAGATGCTACTGTCCCTTTCTGCGATCATGTCGATCATAACACGGAGCCCTCATTCAGGTTGGCAGCAGCCAGCAGGTCTTCGGCCCAGAGCCCCAGACCATGCAGAAACTACTCAATGCATGGATTTTACTTGTGGTAGGCATCAGCTACCGTGTTGCTCTAGTTAAAAGATGGGTTCAGTTATTGCTCTGCGCTAAATCTATTGATCTGTCGGTACGTACGTGCCTAGGCTCAGGCTGTGGCTGTTCATGCATGCATGGTCCCCTGTTCAGGTTCAGGAGGTGAGGTATGCGTGCGTTGTGTCTAAATGAGGTGGCACAGCGGCCGCGCGTTGCGGCACCTAGCGTGACGGCACGCCTGAGAGTTGGACTCGCTTTCGGGGCATTTAGCACCCTTAAAACGGTTTTTTTTTGCCTATTATGGTTATTAGTTTTAATTGAAATAGATATTATAGCGGATATTAATTTTTCGTCGAGCCATTCGATTAAAGAAAGAAGAGAGACAAAATGTGGGATATCATATGGAGGCCTATGGTGTACGACGAGTATTTAGCTTTATTACACAAATGTTGTTGAAGTTTGAGTCTGATTTTGAGATTTTGCAATGTTCAGAATTGTTGTTAGATGTAAAGCGGTCTGACTAGCCGATGGCCAACGTTTGACCGCCATGACGCAAGTGGTCAGACAGGCCATACATCTTTTAGAAATTGCACACCAAACACTTGTGTAGACATGTTTGAAGATCTGTTTGCACTATGTGTTATCTAACATAGAGTTTTGAGTAGAAGCTATATAGAATTTAACCGAAATTCCGAGAGTGTTTTCTAGTGCTCGTAAAGGTCAGATCGGTCAAACACTGGCGATCAGACTACCGGCGGTCAGACTGTCGTTGTTGGTCAGATCGACTTTTGACAAATTGGTGCTAAAATGTGCATTTTGGTTTGAGGTTTGATCCAAGGGTTATTATCAATGTATGTGCATGGTTGAGTGTGTCAGTATATGTGTTGTTGCTTATGTTGTGTTGCATGGTGTATTGTCTTGACTAACATGAGTCAAGTGCATGAAACTTGTACTGATATTGTAATCAAGTAAGTTCGGTGATGCTACGTAGCTCAAAAGGGAAACACAGAAGACAAGAATCGTGAAGGGATGAGTTAGCATATGGCGGCCAAGTGATAAGGTCGATGCATGTAGAGATGGTTCGTGAGTCTAATGCTTAAAGACATGGTGACTAATCATTGTGCATCATGAAGCTATGTGTCAAAGCATGTGAAGATGCTTTGATGTGAAGGTAAGAATTTTGGCTTATCAAATTTGTAAATGAATAATTTTATGTATTATGCGGTGCTACGTGACAGTTTGCTTGTTATTAAAGGACTTCGGAGCTAGGTCATGATGAGACGGACATGACCGGGATTAAACTAGGAGAGCATAGTTATAGAGTGGTTAAGGAATCGGGATTAAGTTAGAGGAGCTAAGGTCCAGAATAATCAAGGTGCTCTCGAAAGATGGCTGAGGGTAGCGGAGTGGTGATAAGTTAGGAAGATAAGGAATCGGGGCGGGAGTTACCGGTGGTGGACATGACAGGCAATAATGAGATGGATCTGGGCTAAGCTCAAGGAGGAGTTGAGATTCGTAATACAGTGAAACCAGGTGTTATCATGGTGCATGGAGAGATATGTGGCGCACCAAGTGACTTCAGCCCGTTTGCAAACGAAGATCGTTCGGTGGGATCCAGATGCATGAGAGGCTTGGCGACAAGTTATTGAGTCTACATAGAGTTGAAGATGAAGAATGAGATTGCTTCAAGATGAAGGAAGCGCAAAGGTTCGAAGATGGTTTGAGGCAAACGACCATTTTGCCCCAAACCGTAAAGTTGAGATATGATCAAGCCATAGCGTGAGGACGCCAAGAGATGCGTTTAGGTCAAGAATGTGCTAAAATATTAAGTGAACCATTATCGATTCACAAGTTGTTTAATGGTTTAACCTTTAGATGGTGTTGGGTTAATGATTAGATCATATAAGTGGATGAAATTCAACTAGACGTCTTGGTTAGCTTTCTTGTGAGCCTCTATATATAAGGAGGTAGAGTTGTTGGCTTAGGACTAAGTTTTGGGGAAGCTTGTGCTATGCCAGTTGAGAGTTAAGGTTCTTGAAGATAACTTTTAGGAGATAAGTTGTGACTCTTTATCTTGAGTTTTGTCATGCTTAGGCTTTGTGAGTAGTTAGGAAGTGAAAGGTAGAAATGAGTCTATTGATCAATTTCAACCATATGAATCACTCATATAGCAATATTCGATATTAAGCCCATTTTGATTATTTGTGGCTCAAATTTGAGTTTTGTGGTTAAGATGGTTTTATCCCAAATCTATGTCTAGATTAGTTTGCTATGACATGTAGGAATAGATCCGAGCATCCTTTTGATTAGAAACCCTAGAGCAAGAACTAATTTGAATTTTAGGGTTTCGGTGTTCTTGATTTTAGATTCGGGCCATTTATATTGGCTTTTGTTGATTGCTTTTGGTTTTGGCTTATAAATAGTAACAGCTTTTGGTCGCTTTCATTACACGAGAGAGAGTACTGAGATATAGAGACTCACGATGATTTTGGCCGATATAAATAAAGTTGCTACGTGTTCTACTAAATCAAGTAGCAAACCGCTTTGAAAAACACTGCTTGAAAGCTAGTTATGTAAAAAGTTATTTATCAGAAAAAGCGCTTTTAGAAGCCAATATAAATGGAGCCTTGATTTTCTTCAAATTAGTGAATCGAGCCAAAGAAAATTGTGATTCTTGATTGATTTAGATCCCTAATGCCTTTAGCAAGTCTCGTGCAAAATTTATGGCTATTTGAATAAGATTTGAGCAAGTTCCTGATATTTGAGTTCTGACCCGAGAGGTGTTTTAGTCGGAAACACAAGATGGGTCAGACCAGCGTTCGACCTACGATCAGATCGACGTTGTCCCAGCGGTTAGACCGACTAGGCCTAGTTAGATCGGTCTTAAGACTGCGATCGACTCATGAGTAACGACTTGGACTGCCTTGTACTTTGCTTGTTCCCTTAGTTGTTTATTTTTATTTGAGGGTTGCTTTTGTGTATTTGATCTTCTTAGGTTTCTATAGCTATTGAAGTGATGAAGCTTTTATATTCAAAGAGATTGATTCTATTAAAGTAGAAAAGGAGTCAAAAATCATTCATCCATTATGATCTTCTCCATTGGTCATACAAAACAAAACGTTATATTTCATGAAAAATGTAAAAAATAAAGAACAAAAATTATATTAAGAAGTCAACGTGTTCAAAACAGCTGATTTTTGGAACCTAGAAGCGGGCGGACCTACTGTGGTATGCCAGTGGGCTACCAGATACCGGAGTCCGCCACCAACGCAGCCACAACAGCACCAACGCCGCCAACGCCTGCGGCGCACGCCCCGTGCATGGATGCAACGCCTGCGCGCGATCACCAGAAGATCGGACGACAAAGACAACCGACGCTAGTTTGTTAGGCAAGCCGTGATTAGCCGCAATCGTTATTCTTCCCGCCATGTATGCTTGTAATCTCAACTATATATGCGTCGGTTTGACTAATGGAAATCTTTGATTGTGTAAATTCTTTCCGCTTTCACGTACGGTTGTTTACAGGAGAATTTGGTTTCTGTTATCCTGCTGGGATCGGGGTTTAGTTTTTGTTGGAGTTCTACTCAATTTGCTTCGGTTAATCTGATGATTACTCACTTGAATGTTTCTTGGGTGCTCTTGATTTTTCTTATTTGTTGTTTATATGTTTGTTTTTTCGTCAGATGGACCATTAGCGTTTTTTCTCTGCGTACATGTAAAAATTGTAAAGAAAATTTCATGTGTAAAACTGCATGTGCTTGCTCTGTTTTAGTCTCTGTTTCCATCTGATGTTGCCACCATGGTAGTTATAAAGTTATCCCAGCAAGAAATTTGCTAATTAGATAGATGTTGCCACCATATTCGATTTTCAAGATCGTATGAGTCAACTTGCCCTGTTCGGTGACCTTCGTATAAGGATCCATAGATGGCTATTTTTCTTTCTTTTCGTTGTTTAAATCCAAGAAGCGATGGCTATTTTTCTTTCTTTTCGTTGTTTAAATCCAAGAAGCGATGGCTATTTTTCTTTCTTTTGTTGTTTATCATATTATTTATTGCCTCAGATACCTAATTACGGTGCAAATTTTATAATTATTTACCGAATTGGCAAATGGCCACCGAATCGAATCGATATGAAAATTTTGTCATGCGATACCCTTCGATAAAATTCTATCCGCCACTGCCTAGAAGTTAAAAAGACAAAAAGCATTTTAAACGACGGCTTAAGCTATATGTATCAATCTGTTTACTCAAAAATCTAAGCTAATGCTAAATAGGAACGCGTCCACTCTTCCGGGAAGCTCAGCGGAGAAATCCTTATCCCCACCCGGCGTTCTACACGCTGTACGGCGTGCGAGATGCTGTCGAGGCGGATCGATGGAGACGGGCAGCTCGAGACGTATCGCTAGATATCTCTACATTCCTCAGTGCCTTGTATTCTCAGTTCCTTATCTGCCGCTGCCTCTGTGCGTGCTCCGTTGTCCTCCATTCTGGCTTACTCTTTTTGGTCGTCAATATCGCTCGTTTCAATTCCACGTTCTGGTTTCTGGATTTTAATCTACTGTTTTATATTTTCTTTTTTCTAGCCTTTTGTTTTTTTTTCACGTATTTCTTCGTATTATCTGTGATAGGATAATTTGTTTTTTATTTTTAAAATTTTTAATTTTAATTACGTTAAATAAATCACCATCCACTACAATAAAAAATTATAAACCATCGTTAAACTAAGCACACTGTTGCTTTTACCCAGAATATTGAGGTGTTAAATAGGCGTATGAATTTCTCTCATCGCTAGCTTAATCTGAAATGCCAGTTCGCCTAAGGATTTTCTCTCGCTACTCGAGCTCAAGTATTAATGGCGGCCAGCCTTGCACGGTCGAGCCATCACATCCAGGGGCCATGTGGCGTTAATGCAGGGGCGCAAGCGGCGGCAACGAAGGCTGACATGGGAAGCGATCGATGCTACCCGCAGACGGAGGTGAAACTGAAACGTAACGTGGCGTGGATCAGAATTTGTATGGCCTGTGGTTCGCTCGCCCATCCTCTTTCAGTGTTGCTTTCGGAGTTTCTCCGTGACGTGAGACCACCGAGGGCAACGGGTCAGGTGCGGCCGTACAAGCGACGGAGAAGCTATCTATAAGCTCAACTGCGTCAAGTCTCGCCTCCCAGAATCTGGTAAGAGGTGAGTTTGCTGCAGAGTTGCGCTTAAAACGATTCGTCATGACATGCTTGGTCAGTGGTGAGTGGATGGCGAGCAGAGGAGCCTCGGGCCCTGGGGGCCGGTTGCTGCCCACCACCCACCATTGTCCGGTAGGCCGACGGCCGCGAAGCTCCGGGCCCAGGTCCACGTGTCGCCCTCACGTCTCACCGATTCTTCCTACTCCTGGCCCGGGGCATATCCCACTCAAGGGCTCGAGGCCACCTGTTCGCGTCCCAACTCCAAACCGGCGCGGTCACTGCCCTGGCTTCATCTCCGGTACTGTCGATTTGGCACAGCAGTGAGCGGCATTGGCATTACACGAACCTTACCTCTAGCTTGTGGTGTGTAGCCGTGGTGCCGTATCGTGGGACATCGTGTGACTGTATTAAACTGTATCACCGAAATTTCGGTAGTTATCAGCGAGCATCGGTAAAAAAATATTGGAAAAAAAACTCAGGTATATTTAAATTTTGTCAAATTTCAAAAAATCAACAAAAAAAACGGTAATCGGTGAAATTTCAAAAACAATTGACCATTTTTCAGTCGATTTCGGCTAATACAATCGTATAATTCAAATTTTAATTCAAAATTTTCGGTTGAACTACCGAGAGAACCGGTAATCGACGGTTTTTAGCCTTATCACTACTCTCCCATAAATTTTGGTCGCCGGTGGAGTTTTCCCGGCCATGACAGGGGAGGCCGGCATGGGGGACGAATGTCTGCGAGGCATCTACGAACCACGAGCGCTCGTCTCCAGTCCCACCCGCGCGTGTCGTTTCCTGCGCGCGTAGCGACGTACGCCGCTGTCGCCGAGCGCGCCTTGTCGTTCAGGGAGGAACCCGCCGATGCTGGCGTCCGCGACCGCGAGATGGATGGGATCATGGAACTGCTCTGCCCTGCACACACACACAGCCTCTCCGGATCATACCTTGATCTCATACGAAAGATCTGCAACGAGACATGGATTAGCGACATAATAGGCCGGCAATCATGCCGTACCAACGCCGGATCATCTGTCCATGTCAAGCATAATCAGGACGAATAAGCGTCAAGCGTGTCGAGACGATCAGGTACTGGTGGATCCAGGAACTCAACAGGTGATTTTCATCATGCCTGTCATATACAGTGGCACCATGGTACTGTCTTCTTTTCGTCCTCAAAATTAATCAAGGGAAACATAGATCAAAGCCTATTACTAGTGTATAGGAGCTCTTGTCTTCCATTCACAAGAAAGAATTTTGGTTACTACTCACCCTCTGTCTAACGTTACCGGTTGTTTGGCCGGACTCGTGCCGTTGATTCCACGACGGTTCGCCGGCCCCCCGTCCCCGTGATCGGAAGCTGCCACGCGCAGAGGCGCCCGTTCGCTCACTGCTTAGCCACAGTTAAGGCTCCACTTGGTTGAGCTAAAAAGTTATGACTTATGACTAAAATTTCACCGAATAACCGAATTTCACTATACCGGCGCTTTATTTGACATAATTAAATTTAAAAAATTAAAATAGAAAAATACGCCACCATCACGGCAACGCAAACAAATATGAAAAAGAACCGATAAAAAGTTAAAAGTTAAAAGTTTAAAAAGATAAATTTATGAATAGTGATAATCTGGCGGCCCGGTGGAAACTGACACGAGGAAACGGGCATGGCAGCATGGTACGGCGCGACATGTGTCACTATGCACGTACGCGCCCATGTCAGGGGCGTCAGAGGCCATCGAACCGTTCAACGCGACTCGTGTCATCAGATGCTGGATCGGACCAGCTAAAAGTTTGCTAGCCTCCGATAGACAGATCGAACTGCACAGCGGTACGTCTCGTTTCGTCTAACGCTTTCGTGTGGAAATGTAACCAGTGCGGCAGTGACGTGGCGTGACACCGGCCAGGTAGGCGCATGGGTGCGTGGCCCCGCGCTCTGACGAGGATGGGCGTGTGCCAACGCAGGGCCCGGACCCACATGCCGGTGGCTTTGGGCGAGGAGCACTGGAGCAAAAGACAGGGCTAGGCACGCAGGTGTGCGCGCGCCGTGTCGGCACGACGCCGGGAGAGCAAAAGCCTCGTGCCAACTGAAAGAAAGCGTGGTGGTGCCCCGTAGCCGTCGTGGTGCGTGCCTCGTCCTCGGCGGCATGGCTCGCGACGAAGCACGCGCCGGTGAGAGGAGCATGCAGCGAACTCTACGGACTACGGTGAGTTACCGACAAACGGCCAGCCACCGTTGAAATACACCCTCTGTCAGTGACTTATCGAGGAAACCATACCCATTTGTATTGTACGAACAGAGATAATGAAGTGTATACAGTGACTGGAGAGTAGCAGTAGCAAGTAGAGATGCTTTTGTTTATCGTCCTTCTTGCTGATCCCTTTTCCCTTTTTGCCATCGATGGTTGTGGCCATGATGAGTGCCCTCATGGGCTACTCATCTCCTCCTGTTCGTCCTTCCAGGCACACCATCATGAGCTCTGACAGCGCCATCTCGTTCCCCTGCCATGCATGCTCCCTTCCCTTCCCTAGCTCCTCCGATCCATGGCTTTTGCATGCCGGTCGCGTTGCCGTTGTCCCAATTGAATTCACGCTCAGTGCCTGGAATCTCTAGACCGGGTTATCCAGTGCATCCGACGATGGGGGTGTCCTTGCTGCGAAAGTTTCGTCCGATCGATCCACTAGCTTTGGGACAAACGTTCGTGTCTAATGTTAAGCATGCATACATTTCGATCATCTGCTGTTGCTAGAGAATGAACAGGCGGCAATTTGAGCCTGATGCAAATGAGATTGTGAATCAGTTGAATTTGAGGTAGCGGTGGAACCAGGATTTCGTAACGTCCCAGATTGTGAAGGTTAGGAGGCCACTATTACATGCGTTGGAAGGAAAGATTACGCTCTGAACTTACCAGAGGTTTGCACTGTTAAATATCCCACACCCTAGGCTACCATGGGCTTGGATCCACTTGAGGTGAATAAAAACTTGAAGGATCTTGTAAAGAAACAATTTTAAATACCTTGAATCAACAT
>JAYGGG010000270.1:0-32661 GCA_036346245.1 Bonia amplexicaulis | reverse complement strand
CTCAACTCACCTATTTGACATGGCGAGAATCATAAAAAGATAACACAAGGTGACTAGTCTCAAATATGAACAAGACATGAATTAGGTCAAATTTGGCATTTTAATTAACCTATCATGGCAAAGACTTGACTACACATATAAAGTCATGATCAGATTAGCAATGGAGCACAAATCATGGCAATGTGTAAAGCATTGAAAGCATGTCATAACGGATAATAATCAAGGCTCAATGTGGTTATATTACAATGCGAGAATGCAATGCGAAGATCCGCTCCCCTCAACATGTGATGCGACTTTTAGTTCAAGTTGAGTTTAAGTCAAAATTAAAATCTAGAAGTTCCCAAATGAACTCCCCACGACCAAAGCAATAAAAATCAAGGCGGCAAATAAATCGGAAAAAGCAGGGTCCTTAAAGCATAGATAAGATATAGAGGATACTATGGCTCAAACTAACTCTCATCTACCTATATGTCTCGGGACAGTACTGCCGAAAAGCACACTAGAGAGCAAACACGAACCCTGTCTGCAGGGTGGCCCAACCCTCGCTAGAACCTAAAAGAAGTGAGTGAGCTTAACCTAGTGAGATAAAAAAAACAGCTATCCTGAAGCACAAGATAAGAGCAAAAGTCTAAGCAACTCGAAGAAGACACACTCTAACCTATGCTAGAAGGACTAAACCCAATGCACCGAAAATGCGATGCAACAGATGAGGATCTGAAGCACAATTAATATGATAAAGCGATAAAGCCCAAAGCTCCCCTCACAATAGTCCGTAGGACAAACCACCCCAAGCTCTCCCTGGTGAAAACCTCGTGCTATCCAAAGACTTGGTGAAGATATCAGATAGCGGTGGTCACTCTCCTGGCGGACACGATGTCACCCTTCTCTACATGGTCTCGAAGAAAATGATATCGATATCGATGTGCTTGGTCGAGAGTCTTGCTGGGTTCTTAGCAATGCTAATCGGACATGTTATCGCAAAAGAGCGGAACACGATCGATAGCTAACCCAAAGTCCCGAGTCGAGACCATCCAAAGCACTTGAGCTACGACAAGGCTGCGACAACGTGCTCGGCCTGCGGTGGGTACGTGCAACAGGACTGCTTCCTCGAAGACCAAGAACGAGAGAAGTGCCAATGAGCTGGCGGTGCGAAGTGCTCTTCCTATCTATCCTGATAGGCAAAGTGCGCATCGAAAAGGCTCTAAGGGATGAGCAGGATGAGGAAGAGTACCGAGATACCATAGTCAATGGTAGCTCGAAGGTGCGAAAGATGCGCTTCACTTGCTTTGGCGGTGAGATCGTGAGGAGAAGCACGAGCAGGGCACAAGACACCTGAGAAAAGTGTATGTCGGTCTCGGCGGTGAGGTACAAGAGAGAGCCAATCATACTTGAACTCTTTTTGGTCAAGCGGCTGCTAGTCCTCATACAGGGTCAAGTGTGGCCGTAGAAGCCATCGAGAGTCGACAGGCTTTCCATCACTCATGTTGAGCGTCTTAGGAGATCTCGGGTGTACTTGCCTTGATGCAAGAAGGTACCCTCCGAGTCGCATTTGATTTGGAAGCCAAGGAAGAAAGTCAACTCACCCATCATGCTCATCTCAAACTCGGTGCTCATGACATCAGAAGCGTGAAACTAGAGCATGAGAAGAGCCACCAAAGATAATGTCATCGACATAAATTTGGGCAAGCAGAAGGTCATTGCCAAGCCGGCGAATGAACAAGGTCTTGTCAACTTTACCCATCTCAAAATCATGTCTCAATAGATGGGACTTAAGCCTCTCATACCAAGCTCTAGGGGCTTGCTTAAGTTCATACAATGCTTTGGAAAGCTTGAAGACATGACTAGGGTATTTGGGGTTCTCGAACACGGAGGTATTCGACATAGACTTCTTCCTCAATGAAGCCATTGAGAAAGGCACTCTTGGCGTCCATCGGTAAAGCTTGAAACCTTTAGAAGCTGCAAAGGCAAGCGAATTCTAATGGCCTCAAGGCGAGCTACTGAGGGCAAGGTCTCCTCAAATCCAGACCCTCAACACAGGAGTACCCTGCAACCAGCCTAGCCTTGTTTCGAATGACTACCCCATCCTCACTTTGCTTGTTCTTGAACACCCATTTGGTTCCAATGATATTGTGATCTCGGGGGCTCAACAAGCGTCGGACCTTGTTTCTTCGAAACTCTCCGCTCCTCATGCATAGCATTGACCCAAGACTCATCGGATAAAGCATGACAAGCGTCCTTGGGCTCAAAGGAAGCTACTGAAGGAGTGGAGAGAAAAGTGATCGCCTGAGACTTGGAGCGTGTGACTCGCTCAAATAGATCTCCAATCATATGCTCGGAAGGATGAGATTTTGGATATGTCTTGGAGGTCTGGATGAGATGAAGAAGTGGCCTCTACCTCGTTACACGCGGGTAGGAACAAAGCCACTAGCTCCAGAAGAAGCAGAAGGTAAGGGCTGATCGCCTCGAGGTGCAGTGGAGGAAGGCACCTCAAGGGGTGGAGAAGGACTGGATCGGGTGACAACCCTCATCTCCATCATCCTCATCATCCACAAAGATGGTCTCGAGCGCTCTAGTGAACACGAGATATCGGGCCTAGTCCGGTGCCGCCTCATCGAAAGTTACCTCACGGGTTTCTATCATTTTGCTAGACTCGAGTTCCGGACCCTATAGGCCCGAAGAAGTCGAGTAGCCGGAAAAAGTCCATCACTAGAGCGTGACTCGAACTTATCTAGGTTCCGGACTTCAAAATAAAACACTTGCAACCAAACACGAAAATGAGAAACAGGGCTTTGCGTATCTCAACTCATAAGATCTGGTGCAAGTGTGCAAAAAACTTCGATTGGAAACATGGCGCGGTGGCTATAGCCTCGACCCAAAACTTCACGGTGTAGAGTACTCATCAAGCATCGTCACGCCATCTCGACCAAGGTGCGGTTCTTCCTCTCCACAACGCCATTCTGGGGGCGTATGGAGAAGAGGCGGTGCTCTACACTGTCTCACCACGAAACTCTCAAAGTAGGAATTCTTGAACTCCGTGCTATTTTCCTGCGGATCGCTCGTAAGGCACCGGAAGCTCACAGAAGCCTCTTGAAAAGACCTCGAAAATATGTAGCGTCTCATCCTTGAGGCTAAGAAAAACACCCAAGAGTACCTCGAATAGTCATCGACCACAACAGAGCGTACCACTTCCCTCCTGCTTGCCTCGAGTGGTCCAAGCGTATCCATATGGAGCAAGCTGTCGGTGCATCGGTCATATGCGTGACCTGGGAGGATGAGCGGCAACCATCTTCGGTCTTGGCATGGGCGCAAACAAGATCTTTGACCATCTTGAGTTTCGGCGGACCACGAATGAGATCGTGGCGCTACTTTCGGGTCAAATGGTCAAATCAATATGACCAAGTCTCCTATGCGGAAGGAAAGATCGCGGGACTCGAAGCAAGCGGACAAGGAGAGGATCACGGAAGACTCGGAAAAATCAGCACGAAAGATCCTCCCAAAGCAGAAATCCATAAACCGGACTACCGAAGAATCAAGAATTTTGCAATTGTTTTCTTAAAGCTCACCTCGAAATTGTCATCGGTGGTGAGAGACGAGAGCAAATTGTACTTGCAGCTTGCTAACTAAAGCAACATCTTTCAAAATAAATGAATCATTAATGCACGAAGTATCTTTGGCGATGGCGCCGGATGAAGCATCTCAAGGTGATCGCTCATCACCGGAGCTCGGGCAAGGAAGAAAACCAACGGAATCTCCGGTCATGTGTCGTGAACACCCGAGTCTACAAGCCAAACCTTTCCTTCCACCGCCCTGCAACCCGAGTCAACAAGAGAGCAAAGTCTCGCATCTTGGATAAATCAACATAGATTTTGGCACCCAATACTTGAGTCACACGTCGAGCGTAAGAAGTAGTCACACACGATCGACCTCTAACTACCCTACGCCCTCGTCGTCAGAAGCGTAAGGTCTATGGGCACTCAAGGCATGTCTGGTCCGACTACTACGGAGAGCGAGTCGAGCACCGCAAGACCCGATCACGCCAGCGGTAGCTATCTCGATGGAAACGAGATCTACCCTCGTGCGCGAAGTCACGACCGAGAGAGCACGAGGACGAAAAACGAAAACTCGGAAAAACCAAGTCCTCGGTGTCGCCCAAAGCTACCAAGCAGAGCAAGCCTAGACCTCGTGTTGGTCTTAGGTGCACTCAAGGTCGGGCTGACCCGAATCGCCTAAGAGACTCAAGACGGTCTCTTGGCGCGATCTTGGCGCTTGAAGCATTGGTCAATCAGATGCCCATCCTTCGGCGAAGGTGCAATGATACTCGCCTCGAGGGTAAGTAGCATGAGATGGCTTCGCTCGAGAGGTCAAGTCGCAGGTGAAATCACCTTGTCGAAATCCTTGGACAAAGCCCACTGATCTAAATTGAACTTTCTTGTTCTTGGGCTTGACCTCGATCACACCTGCGGCTATGGAGTCGAGCACGACGGTGGATGTTTTCTCACATCCTCACGGAAATTATATCCTAGACCTGTTTGAACTTGCAAATCTTTGATTGGTCTAGAATAAGATTGAGATCCTTCTTGCCTCCTACAAATTTCTCGAGAGTGTTCATAAGGCACCGACACTCCGAAAGAGAGAGTGCAAGAGGAGCAAGGAGGAGGAGAAACAGGAAGGTAAGGGAGCGGAGAACGACCAACATAGAGGAAGGCGGCTTGTGCACCACGGTACCGACGTAGAAGGGATGCCCCATCGCTAGCGATTGGTTCGCATCGCTAGGCGTCCTCTACCTTACCCGGGCTTCTCCCTTCTTCACAATCACATTACAAGCACAAGGTGGCTTTCTAGTAGGTCCTTAGTTAGCTTCACACATTTCTCATCCAATGCAATCAAGTTAGATTTTAGTTTGTTACAACTAATGCATGGTGAGCTAACAGGTCCTTAGAAGCAAACCGAGCCAACTTCTTATCATGATCAATCATTTCTTGAAACCTGCTTGGAAGCAGATTCAAGCTCAGCTAGTTTAGGACAATTCACACAGAAGCAATAGGCTCAAGTAGAAAAGCTTGTAATTCAGCAATTTTATGATCTCGCCTGCTTTAGGTTCATCTTCAAATTGTTACAACTTTCACAAGTCTCGGCAGATCGAGAAGCAATGTATAAAGACCTCTAAAAGCATTATCCTTATCCTCACATGAGGTGCAAGAAGTAGTCTCAACGGTAGATGAAGGAAAACAATCCTAGACATCTCTAGTTCGACGAAAGCACTAACATTCTCCACCTTAACAATGTCTAGTTCAGAGGACAAACTATCATGCGAGGTCCTTAGTTTCTCCATGTCTCCAAGCAAAGCACGAGTATCACATCGTCACGGAGAGGAGCGATATAAGTGAAGTAAGCTCCGTGACAATCTATCTACTTCCTTCTCTAACTCGACACCTAGACTTAGCTCTAGCATGAAAACCACCTAGCTTAAGAAAAGCATGATTGAGCGATCGTAGGTGGGACATACCTCGTCCGAGTCGGAGTAGAGCTCCTGTCGACGATCTCGCCCTCAAGGGCCATGAAGCACATGCCGGAGAAGTCGTCGCCGCTCTTGGGTTCTTGATCACCCGTCCGTCGTCGCCGCTCCATCCCTCCACTTCGCCGAGGTCGAGGTCGTCGAAAGCGGCGAGGCGCGTGGAAGAGCTTCTTGGCCTTCCCAAAGTTGCGGAACGGCTTCTTGCCTTGCGCCGGAGTTGGGGCCTTCTTGTTGCGGTTCTTGTCTGAGTAGTCGTTCTTGCCGAACCGCCAACGTCGTTTGCCTTTCCCACTTTGGGACAGTTTGCTCGAATGTGGTTGGGGCCACCACACTCGAAACAAATCACGGGTCCTCTTTCCTGTCCCCTCCTCCTTTGTAAGCATGGGAGAATCTCCGTCGAGGAGGGCTAGGCTGCTCATCGCATAGTCGCTCTATCTCGATCATCGGTTATGTCACGTAGAGCGGCGAGGGAGAATCCGAAAGAGAATCGGCGGAAGAACCGAGTCGAGGTGGGATCCGTGACTAGAGCCATCGATTGACTTCTGACCGAGAGACTATGTCAATCTCGTGAGTCTTGAGGCGAGTAAAGCGCATCAAGAGTCAAGGTCGAGAGGTCCATGGTGTCCTTGATGGTAGTCACCTTCATCTCCCAAACCCAAGATCGAGTGCGAAAGCATCTGTCGGCGTTATCCGAGTCGGAGTATGTGAGACCGACGCACGGAGATTGCTCAAAATCTTGTGAAAGCGTGAAAAGCACTCGCCAAGGGACTCTCCGCAAGCATCTCGAATTTGTCAGTATTCGCTGAACCGATCCTGTCGAACCGTCTTGATCGGGAGGTGCCCTCATGGTATGCATCGAGGGTCACCCGGATGTCGTGAGCGGACGACGATGAGAGATGCGATCAAATTAATCTGCTCAATCCTCGTATGATGATGTTCCTTGCCTTTGCATTTGCCTCAACATCGACCATATTCCGGCATTGATGTTCTCATCGGCAGGAACAACAAATTGTATTTTCACCTTCAGCCAAATAGCATACCCGAGCCACGGATATATGTTTCCATTCGGCTCTTCCGTAAGGGTAATCCGAGCCATCGAAAATAGGCGGCTTGGTGGAATACTTGTCTTGCCATGGCTCTTTGAGACCGGTTAAGATCTATGAAGAAGAGCTAACCGGCTCGATACCAATTGAAGGACCAAATGGCAACAGAGGGGGGTGAATGGTGCCTTAAAATTTTCTCCCAAGTTCTTCTTCTCCTTTAGCTAGAGAGCTAAGAAGTCGGAAAACAAAGATCAACCGAACAGCAACAATAAAACAAGAAGTCGAGCCGAGGACAACGTAGTCGTAAATGAGAAATCATGATCGGGTTTTGACCGTGGTCGATGGGTGAGAAATGACCAGAGATACGCAAGACCACCGCTAAGCGATGGTTGAATGACCGAAAGCAGAGGATATCATGAGTGAAACCGAACCAAAACTTATGCCGAGTCGATCATCCGACAACAGAATGTATACAGAAATACTGACATTGTCGCGCATCGACCGAGGAGCAAGAAATTAGAGATCTTTTGCACGAGATCCAAATGAATGAAACTTGAAACTTAGTTCGTACAAGATCTCTGAAGTGAATATACCAAGAAAAGAGAGATCTAAGCGATGGTCGGCAAAGAAGGCAAAGTCGAAAACGTAATGAGCTCGAGGCGGAAGAATAAGAATCACGAGACTTCTCGATTTCGACTTTGCTCTCGGAATGAAATGACAGAAGGTCTCAAAACAATTTCGACCTGAGCAAGTGAAGCACAAGCCAACTCTCGATAAAACACATATGATCGAAAGAAACAGAGAGGGCAATCGATCAAACAAATCATCTCAAGAACAAAACCGAGAAAGATACAGAGATGAATCCAATCTTTTCTATTTCACATGGAGGTTTCCACCACTCGCATCGGAGGTACACGAGCATCCATGCTCTTACCCGAGACAACTCACACAAGATAGAGAGGAACACTCGTAGCACTCGTGGGACAACCTCACTTTGCCCACGAGACCTAACCTCTATTTATAGTCTCACACGCTAACGGGTCTCAACAGATCACCAGCTACGAGAGTCCAGAGTTTGCAGCTCCAGTGCTTTGCCCATTACCCAGTGGCAACGCTCCACCGCTTTGCCCAATAGCACCACCAACTCAGGCTTTCCAGGACACGCCTTTGGTGCTTTGGCATTTCTCCAAAATGCCCTTCGCAGCCTCAAGCTTCCTCCTCATGCCTTGCTTTGTTCGTTACACCACTGACAAGACCACGCCCTTCGGCTTCCAGCGTCTCGACCTCAACATCTCCTATGTCTAGTCCCGACCTCTCTAAGCCTCACCAAGATATGTCTCCGACCAACCATCACGCATAACAAAACCATCACATAGCATCGATCCATACTGCCTACCACACCGAGCTCAAGTCTTTTCCACGAAATTAGACTTTACTAAACCTTGTCAAAATGTAGAACAAACCGTCTACAAGGTCCACAACAAACATAACAGAAAAGCATGGAATAAAACGGAAACTGACTGCTGAACACAAACCAGAATAAGGAGAGAAAACAGAGAAGCAGTCGGCAGGAAGGAATACGGAGAAAATGGAGTTGGAGCCGAAATCTGAGAAACTGAAAAGAACAGTACTGCTGCCCAAAACAGAATGTACCAACTCGGCTAAGTAGTACTGAATACAATCTGAAAACAAAGAGTAGATCAAAAGAGAGTTGATCTTCTCAGGCATGGGAAACAGGTAAACAAACTAAACAAACTAAAAGCAAAAGCACAGAAAACTGCTCCACTGCTGACCAGAAAAGAAAACAGCAAAGAGACGTGAAAGCTGAAAAGAAAAGAAACAAAGAAAGAGAGCAGAACACAAAGACTGCACGGCAAAGCAAATCTTCTAGCTACTTCTTCCTTGCCGAGGGAAACAAGAATTATTACCCTGAGAGCTCTGCTGCCAACCAAAATACTGCATTGAGAGGAATGCTGTTCGGCTACACTGAAACCGCACTGGCCAAAGAGTTCACACAAGCAGATTGAAAGTCGAACTGAAGACTGAAATCAGAAGCTGCCGAGTGATTGCTGCATCTCATATAGCAAAACATAAACTGCAGCCGAACAGAGAAAACCAGAACTGACACTCACCAAGAAAATACTTGAAAAGACAAAGAAAACTAGCATAGGGAAATTTAATTTCTGTTCTCTTTCAGTTAATTGATTTAGGAATGAAGCTCAGGAACAAAACTTGGTGAGTAGAAATCAGGAAGAGAGACTCTAATAACAGAACAATGAAATGAAACCAATATCTGAGACTTGCGAGTAATACTTGGTGAGCAGCCACCTGCAGAGGGAGATTGGCAGTGGAGAACACGAACCACAAACAAGAGGTTTCTCAAATGATTCATAGAGACGAATGATGATACAAGGTTCTTTTACACCCATCTTCTCCCTCTTAATCCTCAAGAACACCAAGAGCCTCACATGCTTCTTGGGAGGAACACAACACACAAGGAATGAACTCTTGAAACCATAACTCTCTCTATTGTGTCCTAAGGGTATGCAGCCCTCACCTCTATTTATAGCCCTTGGCTAACGGGTCTCCAACCCGTTACCGGCTAAACCCTAACGGAGCTGCTTCCGCCAGTGCCTTGCGAAATTACCGCCGCCTCCCCGCACCTTCCAGAAGCTTCCGCCCTTGCCTCGCACGCCCGCAACCACCTCGAGTCCACGCCGCCTTCGACACATCCCGACCGCTCGACCTCGGCCACCGCGCCTAGTCCGTCCACCGTGTCTCGCCACGACTCCGCCTCGACGCCCCGCAGCCACATAGACAAGAAACACGTCAAATAGCACCGCTCGATACATGAAAGCGTAAATAGAGATCAAACCTGTCGAGTCAGCAGAATATGCAATCTAAACCCATACGACTAGGTTCGACCGAGTCCGACCGAGCCCGTTACGCCACGCAAGTAGTGAGTCCCGTTAGAGTTTATGATCTAGGCCAAACGGCCAACAAAAACGATGGGTGATGCCCACGCTCACCCGCTTTCTTTCTAACCGACGCTACTCGATCGGGGTGCCTAACCACTTTTGGTTACGGTCCCCCGTTGCGCAGCGCTAGATAAAAGAAGGGGTCCGGCCTCTCCCGTGGGTTCTTCTGTGATTCCCGTGAGAGCAAACACCCCGAACAAAACCTAACGTGACCCGATCTACTAGCGTCAGCAACGGAAGATCGCCGCCGCCGCTCGCAGACGCCGCCGCCGACTCTCCTGGACGACCTCCACCGACTCTTCCTCACGCCGCATCACGCAGTACGGGTCTTCGCCATGGCGCTCATCGGCGACCGTAAGTCTTTCCCGATCTGATGCTTCTCTTGTGTTCTAGTTGTAGACTGGCAGTACTTTAGATTTCACATTTGGTATCAGAGCCAATCGCTAGTCTCTCTAGAACCCAACCCTCTGATGTTTTCGGATAGAATGGTAGAAGGAGGGGAATCAACTAATGAAAATCAAATCCTAAAGTTTTCCCCAAATTTTTGATGAACCCTAAAATCCCCAAATCAAAATTTTCGGATCGGGTTGGTTAACTTACGATTTTCGGGGTCTCGGTGCCACCGCCGGCCGCCTGTGCACGCCGCCGCGCGGCGGCGCCGGCGCCGTGTCGCCTTGTCGCTCTTCGCGCTGGCCGCACCGCCCGCCGACGGCCACGCCGCCGCCGCCGTGCGCTTTCCTCCGCCGCCGAAAGCCGCCGCGCCATCGCCTCCCCGCCGCCACCTTGCGCCTGCGCAGTCGCCGAGTCGCCTCGCGCTGCTGCCGCTGGTGCGCCGACGGCCGCCCCGCATTGGCCGCTTGCCTCGCGCCGCCGCCCCATGTGCATGCCGAGCCGCCACCGCCGCGGGTCGCCATCCCACCGAGGACCGCCGCGCCGCCTGCGGATACGCCGCCGCCGCCTCACGCTGAGCTATCGCCTCCGCCGAAAACGCAGCCGCTGTCCGTCCGATTTTTTCGGGAGGAGATGAGGCAAATGCCTCTAGGTTTTGGGGACTTTTCTTTTGTATGGACGCCAGAAGATCTCACCGTCCGATGCAAAGGACGGCTGTGATTCACGTTTTTGGGGAGTATGGGGCTGATGGGCCTGCTGGGCTGTTGGATTTTCGGCCCAACAGTGGAGGGGCACTAATTCGGCCAGGCTGCTGGGTTTCGGCCCAGCAACGTATTACATTTTTTTTCCTTTCAGTATATTTTCATGTATTTAAAGTGCATATTATGTATAGTTGATGATTACTTTAATGTTTCTCATGCAAATATTACTAGATAATATCTTTTTTTTCAGTGAAAATTATTATGCTATTCCACGCTCGATGTTTTGTCTCTAATTGAATGAAACCAACGAGAAATTCAATTAGAGAGTTATGTTTATTTTTCATGCTATTACTCTTGACCAACGTTAATTGTAATTGCATGTGTATAAATTATGTTAAATTTTTCAGATCCGCGCCAACGGTGATGCTAAATAAATGATGTTTGTTATGTTTAATTTTTCTTTTCCATGCTATTACTCTTGACCAACGTTAATTGTAATTGCATGTGTATAAATTATGTTAAATTTTTCAGATTCCGCCCAACGGTGATGCGAAAATTTTATGAGCATGTTGTTAATCATACCAACGTAAGATTAATTTTTCATGCAAATTAATTATGCGCTTTGCTAATGTAAATTTTATAATTTTCACCGCTCGCTTCCGCCATGTTAATGCAATTGAGCCACTTAATGGTAGTAACTTTCGAAATGGAAGTTTACGCTTATGACGACTTTTCACTCTTGGATCCGGACTACGCTGCTCAGATTCGATGAGCCCGCCGCTCCCATCAAGGGAGGACAATTATGATGACAAAATGAAGGAATATAAAATTAATGCCGAGAAGTGGAGCGGTCTAACCGTGTTTCACTTGTCGTGATGAAAAACTCCATCGGTGAGGCCATAAGGGAGCAATCCTCGAAAAGGAAAGGGTAAAGGACTATTTGTCCTCCATCGAGGATCACTTTAAAGGGTCCTCTAAAGTTTATGCTACCACATCGATGCACGTGCTCATGAACACCAAATACAATGGTACCGAAATGTTCGTGAGCACATTATGACAATAATCAATATTGCTGCCAGACTTAAGACAATGGACATGGCTATTTCTGATGGTTTTGTTGTTCATTACATTATGATGTCTCTTCCCAAGCAATTTGAAGCTTTCAAGGTGAACTACAACACCATTAAGGACAAGTGGACCATGAGCGAGTTGATCGCTAATGTTTCACAGAGGAAGAGAGGCTCAAGGTCGAGGGGCTACCGATTTTGTAAATCAAGTCACCCTCAAATACAACTCGGTCCTCTAGAAATAGAGGTGGCTATAAAGGAAAGGGAAAGAAGGAGCAAGCATATTCCCTTATAAGAAGCCACAAGATCCACAAAGACCCTAAAGCGCCTAAAAACGCTTGTGTCCCGGAAGCTCAAGTGGACAAAAGAAAAGTGATGAATGCCATTTTGTCACCAAAGGACCACTTCAAAGATAACTGTCCTGGATGGCTAAAATGGCTCGCCAAGAAAGGTACTTATGAAATTACTTTTGTTGATGAAGCATTTTATGCTGATTTTCCTATAAATTCTTGGTGGATAGATTCGGTGCCACACTGCATGTTACGAATTCCTTGCAGGATTCCATATGTTGACAAGTCTCGTAGGGAAAGAAGCCTAAGAGTGGCTAATGGGATGGAAGCCAAAATTGAAGCTATTGGATTTGTTTTTTAGTTTTGAATAATGGCTTTGTAATGAAACTTAATGATGTTCTTTATGTTCCTCGATGAGAAGAAACTTAATTTCCGCTTCATTATTAGATAATGATGGATATTCTTGTAATTTTGGACACGGAAAGTGTTTGGTTTATTTTAATAATGATAATGTTGGTCGTGCCATCCGACACCGACAAGCTTTACATGTTATCCTGCAAGATTCTCTTATATCCATGAATGTATGTGATGTGAATAAAAGCGCAAAAGAATTGATGAGACTTCGTCGAAATTGTGGCACCGCTGCTTGGGCCACATTTCGAGGGGAGAATTGAACGCCTCATTAAAGAAGAAATTCTCCACCCTTTAGATTTTAGTGATTCGATGATCATTGCCTTGATTGCATCAAAGGCAAGTATGTAAAGAAAATAAAGAAAGGTGCTACCGCACGTGGATTTTGGAATTAATTCACACCGACATATGTGGTCCTTTCTCCGTGACATCGTAGATGGTTATGATTCTTTATTACGCTCATCGATGATTACTCACGTTATGGCTATATCTATCCTATTAAAGAGAGATCGAAGCACTTGATAAATTTAAAATATTTAAGGTCAAGTTGAAAATCAGCATAGTCTAAAGATTAAAGTAGTGCGCGGATCGTGGGGAGAGTATTATGGGCGACATGCAACTTATGGATGATTCCTCGGTCCTTTCGCCGATTCTTACAAGAAAATGGTATAGTCGCCAATACTCAATGCCCGGAGATCCTCAAAGAAATGGAGTAGCGGAAAGAAGAAACCGTACTTTATGGATATGGTTCAAGTATGTTAAGCTACTCCACTTTGCCTGTAGTTATGGATGGAAGCATTAAAGACCGCCGCACACATACTCAATAGGGTTCCCAAGAATCGCCCAAAACACCCTATGAATTATGGACCGAGAAACCAAGTTTGAACTACCTCCATGTGTGGGGTTGTGCAAATGGGCTAAAGTATTTAACCCACAAATTGGGAAATTAGATCCTAAGACCGTGAGTTGCCATTTTATTGGCTATCCCGACAGATCTAAAGGGTACCGATTCTATTGTCCGATCGTACCACAAAATTTGTAGAAACAAGGCACTGTGTTCTTGGAAAATGATGGCATTAGTGGTGACTTGGAGCCTAGGAAAATTGATCTTGAGGAGAAGCGGATGTATGTTGCTTCGCCGCTAATCCGGCTGATTGATTTTCCTATGTCCCAAGTGGTTGTGCCCACGCTGATCCTGTAGTTGCAACTCCTGCTTGCGCCTCCGCTAATTCTGTGGCTATTCCTTCTGTTGAGGGCTCTGAAAACACAAGTGTCATACCTAATGATGAGCCTTCACAGCCCTCTATGACAATTAATGAACAGCCTAATGAGCCTGCTAATGTACCTGTCAGGAGATCAGAACGAGTGAGGAGATCTGCTATCCCAAGTGATTATGAGGTTTACTTGAATGAAGATGATCTTGGGAAAGAGGATGATCCTAGCTCTTATAAAGAAGCTATGAAAAGTAAGGATTCATCTAAGTGGCTAGATGCCATGAAAGATGAAATTAAGTCTATGGGCGATAACGATGTATGGGACTTAGTAGAAATTCCTAACGGAGCCAAAACAAGAGGGTCGCAAATGGGTCTACAAAACAAAGCGTGACTCAAAGGAATATCGAAGGTTTAAGGCGAGACTTGTAGCAAAAGGATTTACACAAAGAGAAGGCATTGACTATAATGAAACCTTTTCTCCTGTCTCGACTAAAGATTCATTTAGAATTATAATGGCGCTCACAGCACATTTTGATTTAGAGTTGCACCAAATGGACGTTAAGACCGCATTCCTAAATGGAGACTTGTATGAGGATCGCTACATGACACAACCGAAGGTTTTGTTATGGAAGACGAGAAACATTTGGGATGTAAACTAAGAAATCTATATATGGCTCAAGCAAGCTTCTAGGCAATGGTACCTTAAGTTTGATGAAGTCATAAGAAATTTTGGATTTAAGGAGAATGATGTTGATAATTGCACATATGTTAAGTTCGGGGAGTAATTACACCTTCTTAATCCTTTATGTGGACGATATATTATTAGCCAGCAAGCAGTGGACATGTCATGGAAACTAAAAGATTTCTCTCGCCTAATTTTGACATGAAGGATCTCGTGAAGCATCTTATGTTCTTGGTATTGAAATTCACCGAGATAGGTCCAAAGGAATGTTAGGTTTATCACAAAAGGCATACATTGACGTAGTACTAAAGAGATACAATATGCATAAATGCTCGCCTCGCTCGCTCCTATTGTTAAGGGCGATAAGTTTGGGAAATTTCAATGCCCAAAGAATGACTATGAATCGATCGATGAAGGATGTACCTTACGCTCATTGCCGGAAGTATTATGTATGCTCAAGTATGTACACGCCCGATTTAGCTTTTGTTACCGGATGCTTGGCAGATATCAATCAAATCCGTGACCGACCACCGGAAAGCCGTTAAGAAAGTCCCGCTATATGCAAGGCACTAAAGGTCACATGCTCACATATAGGAAAAGCGATAACCTTGAGGTTGTCGGTTATTCGATGCTGATTTTATGGGTGTAAAGACACTAAGAAGTCCACATCGTTATATTTTCACCTCGCAGAGCAGCAATTTCATGGAAAAGTGTAAACAAACACTTATCGCATCGTCGACAATGCAGCTGAATTTGTGGCATGTTATGAGGCTACCGGCAGTCAGATGGCTTAAGAACTTTATCCCGGATTGAGAGTGGTAGATGATTTCTAGACCACTCATTCTGCATCGCGATAATCAACCCACAATTTTCTATTCGAGTAACAACAAGTCGAAAGTGGCTGCCAAGCACATTGACATAAAGTATCATGTTGTGAAAGATAGAGTCCAGGATCAAACAATTAAGATTGAGCATATTGAACTAAATTTATGCTTATGGATCCGCTCACAAAAGGCTTACCACCCAATATTTTTTGTAATCATGTTGCCGGCATGGGTTTTGTTGGAGAGCCTGTGATCCTGGAATAAGAGGACCATATAAAGTAACCAACTCCCATAAAGTATTATGTTATCTGATCGATATAAAATGGAGCACTATAAGTACTGATGTTCAGCCGTACTTAATTGACAGTTGTGACGCATTACTTTGGTGTAAGCTTTTATTGAGAAAGGGCTTATGATGTTTTGCCTTCGATCAAGGGGAGAATGTTAGAGTTTATGATCTAGGCCAAACGGCCAAACAAAAACGGGGTGATGCCCACGCTCACCCGCTTTCTCTAATCGACGCTACGATCGGGGTGCCTAACCACTTTGGTTACGGTCCCCGCTGCGCAGCGCTAGATAAAGAAGGGGTCCGCCTCCCGTGGGTTCTTCGTGATTCCCGTGAGAGCAAACACCTCAACAAAACCTAACGTGACCCGATCTACTAAGTGTTTGTTGAGCAACGGAAGATCGCCGCCGCTGTCGCAGATCGCCGCCGCGACTCTCCTGACGACCTCCACCGACTCTTCCTCACGCCCGCATCACGCAGCACGGGTCTTCGCCATGGCGCTCATCGGCGACCGTAAGTCTTTCCCGATCCGATGCTTCTCTTGTGTTCTAGTTGTAGACCGGCAAGATTTTAGATTTCACACCTCTCAAAGTAAGTGTAGTGAGTGTGTGGGAGTTCCCGCCCCGCCTTGCATGTGTGGCGTTCTTGGGTTGTATGAGATGGGTCAAGATGAACCCTGTAATTATTCATGTCTCGCTCATCATGCCTTGAGTTGTTCTTCCGTGATTTGCTATGGCCTCTAGTTATTCTCCTTGACCGCTATGTTCTTTCTTTTGACTCTCTATTGGATTTCGCTTGAGCCATTTCTCTGCTTTCTTGATGATTTGAGCAGCTTCCTTGAGAAAATAAGTTTTGTTTGTTGGCTCTGTGATGGGATTTGTTCTCAAGACCATTTGGTCAAATAGATTCCCAAGAGCCCAATGGGAGAATCAAAATCACTCTTTGCTTTCTAGCATTTCGCTTTACTGCTTTTCCCGTAGCTAGGGTTTCTTGTCGTGGAGCTTTGGTTCTTTTGATTTTGCTTTAGCAAATGGCTTGAGATTTATGTGAGCTTGCCCTCAAGTCATTTCTAGGTATATTTCCAAGCCTCATGAGCAAAGATTGAAAATCATGTGAAACCGAAAACTGCCTCATTCTCATTTGAGTCTTGTTGTGCTCAGATTTTATTTCTTTGATCTTTTGATATGGAATTTCCTTCCTCAAGTCTCTATGTTATTTAGTTTGTATTCTCGATAATTTGTCCCAAGAAGAGCAAGAAGTCTTTGAAATTTCGCAGGCAGATGTCTACAATATTTACCGCATGACCGTTTTTTCTGCTTTGGCGCCTAATCAAAATCTCAAGTACTCTGGATCGCAGATTCTTTTCTCTCGAAAATCTTTGACTCTCACCGCAATCTGCTTTTCTCTCGCTCTTTTTCTTTCTCGCATTTCATCACTATGCTTGTTCAACAGCGAGTTCTCTTCTCGATATCGGTTTGCATTTTCGGGCTTAAATTTACCGCTCTAGTCTTCATTTCCAATCTGTCTTCACCGCTTTCTCGATCCTCTTCCTTTTCTTGCTTTTAGTCTATCGACCACGTAAACTACAATGCAGCTTTACCTAACCAACTTCGCTTAAAGATGTCGACAATATTCAACAAGAGTATTATGTTCACCGACCGTTTTCTGCTTTCGGTTTTAGTGGGCATGTTTGAAGTTTCAATACGATGTGTTTTTCAAGATTTCGCTTTACAGATGCTACAGTGATTATTGTGTTCATTTCCATCCATGTTCTGTTCGAGTTGCGCCAATTGAACGCCTCCCGCTTGGTCTATTTTCCGTTGAATGCGCTTTCAATCGAAAGAGGACAGCTATCTACTTGAACTATTGACTCCCTAATCAGAGCTCTGCCTCTCTCAATTTCTTTTCTCTCTGTTTTGATGACAGTCCTGTGTTTACAAGTGCCGTTGTTTTTCTTTTGGGTCAAGAGCCTTCGCTCTCTTCAGACTCGTCTTTTTGCTTTTCCGCTTTGCCTTCGCTTGCTTTTGGGTAGCCGGTCCAGACATTACTTTCGGTCAAGGCGATCTGCAAGTCGTGGTATGTTGTGTCTTTTGTTAGTCCAACAGTAGCTTTCGGACGTGTTTTCCAACGCCTTTAGAAAAGGGTTTGGACAGCCTCTTTAGAGAAGGGTTTGATTTGTGTTCTTTCTTCACTCAAACTTGTCGCTTAGTAGCCTTTTGTCGACCGCCGCTTGGTTCTCTGCCCGATTTTATTCGGTTGTCGGCCGGTCTTCGCTTCTAGTGAGTAAACAATCTTTTCTTCATAGCGGTTATAGCTATTGGAGAAAAGATTGTGTGAATACTTAGGCGATTTGAAGGCACCATTCACCCTCCCCTCTCTTGCCATTTTCGATCATACAAATTTTACTAACACTAACATTACATACAAAATATACTACAAATATAATATAGCAAATAAAAACATACCTAGATCTCGGTTCTTCCTCTCCCATCCTCCCACCGCTCCTTCCCTCCTACTTCTCCTCTCCTCCCTCCTCTCTCGTTAAGAATAGAATAGGAAATAGCTTATTTGTTTCCTTATATGCCTTACTTTCCATATCTCAGATATGGTATATTCCTCTCAGATATCCCCTCGCATCTCTATATATATTGCTCTTTGGGCCTCATGAATATATGCACTATATTCCTAACATGGTATCGAGCAAGGCCGACCATGTTTCTTCCGCGCCATCTGCTGTCGCCATCGCCGCCGACCGTAGTCGAGCAGCCGCCGCCGCCAGATCCGCCGTCCGGGCCGCCGCCGGCTTGCCTCTCCGTCGCCGCAGTCGCATGCACACGCCGCCACCGCCGATCCGGATCCGATCCGACGGGCCGCCATGTCGCCGCCAGATCCGATGCCGATCCGCCGCGGATCGGGCGCCGGTTGCCTCTCCGTCGCCGCAGCCGCTACGGCGCACACCACCGCCGCCACCGTATCCGACGCCGATCCGCCGTGACCGCCGCCGGTTGCCTCTCCGCCGCCGCAGCCGCCACGACGCATGGCGCCGCCGCCAGCTCGACGCCACACGGTTGTTGTCGCCGCCGCCACCGGACGCTGCGCTCGAGCTGCTGCCGGGCCGCCGGTCCGCTACCGCCCCGCCGCCCGTTGCCGCCGCCCACCGGCCACCGCCGCCGCTCACTGCTACCGCCCACCGGCCGCTCTCCGTGTTGTTTTCCTCGAGTGGTTGGGTTTGGTTTCGGTATGCGGCTCGGCCCGATCTTTTGTAAAAGAAAAGCAAAAAACGTTGTTCTAACTGGGCCGCCGCCTAGCGCCGCCACCGATGGCTTCCGCTCCATCTCGCTACGATCCCATTCTCTGAACAAAGCTCCATGGAACAAACTACATGTTATGGTCTTCTCTCATGGAGATCACGCATGATGGTCTCCATCTTTGGGGACATGTTACCGGTGCATGTCCTTCTCCGTCACTGCCGGTTCAGCCTCCTCCTCGGCAATTTATTTATGTACTTCCCGGAGCGATGAGGTCATAAAGAGAATGCGAGGTTCCGCCGCCATCGCCGATGTCGCCGATGAGGCTTTTCAGTATGCCATTGACGCTTTCGAGCGCTGGTGTGCTGATGAGGCCCGTGTTCGTGCCATCCTTGTGGTCGCGCGATGACTCCATTTAGCCGATATCGTTGGATCATGGGTCTACTCGATGATCTAGGACTACTGCGTGAGCGATACCAAGCAGAGCGATGATGCTTAGTTCTTTCGCCAGCGTGAGTTGGAGATGCTTCGCCAGGGAGATTCTTCCGTCGACGACTTCTTCCGAGCTCTGGCTAGTCTCTGGCGACAGCTAGATGAGCTGGCTTCTCCACTATGCCAGGATTGCCACGTGGTTCGTAGGCGGATCATGATCGCCTTCGCTTTATGATTTCTTCTGCTGCCTTCGCCAGAGTTTGAGCCCCGTCGAGCTCAATCGATGAGTCGCTTCCACGACCGACCGTCACCGAGGCTCTTCGACACTTCGGCCGAGGAGCTTGTTTGGGTTAGCGGCCTGATCTGCTCCAACCGTGCTTGCGCCCCTTCTTCGACTACATCGACGCTTCCTCGCTACGACTACGGCTCATTCCTGTGCCTGCTTCCTCCCGCTTTGCACCAACTAGGGTTCAATGCAACCACCGCAAGAACTTCGGCATGACTACCGAGTTGTGCGATGCGAAAAGCGGAACAAGGCACGGGGGTGGACGACCCAGGGGTGGGAGTCCCTCCTTCACGGTGGATGCACTCACCATCGTGATCTCGCCGAGGTGACTCGCTCAGCCAGCCTCTACTGTGCTCTACTTCAGCAGACTTTCTCACAGCCTCCGCTGGTTCTCGCCACCTAGCTCGACGGCTTCCCTGTACCTCTTGGGTTCTAGATTCGTGCCTCTTTCCACATGACACCGATTCCACATCTCTCATTTCAGACCTCCCGCCTTCCTATCTCGCATGCATCATGGATGATACTTCCTTGTCTCATAGCCGTCGTGGCACTCTTTTGACTATTGATTTTTCTGCTCCAAATTGCTTCTCATGTTCCCCAACTAACCATGTAGCTTCTTTCGGTGGGACACCACCGACTTTGGTTGTAGGGTTGGTTTTGACTCTCACACCTGCTTCGCTCAGATCGATGCATGTGACGATACTTGGGACCGGCCGGCGCCAGTAGGGATCGCTGTGGTCTCTACATTCTCGACCGCCTTTAGCTTCCGTCCACTTCAGCTGCTCCTACCACGCCTTTAGCCGCCCGTCACCTCTACCGCCACCGCTGCCACCACTCCGGAGTCTTTGCGCAGCTGGCATCACCGCTAGGTCATCTATGTGGGTCCCGTCTTTCATTAGTTCGTTAGTGTCCTTGGACGTGTTACTATTGACACGTCCATGTTTTGTCAAGGTTGTAAGCTAGGCAAGCAGCTACAACTTCCTTATCACTCTAGTGAGTCATTGTCTTCTCATCCTTTTGATTTAGTTCATTCGTATGTATGGGGACCTCACACGATTATCTCCAAAGACGGTATAAATTCTATGTTATTTTCTTTGATGATTATTCCCGCTTTACTTGGCTTTTCCCTATGTCTAACCGTGGTCGCTTGCGATCTATCGTAGCTTTGCCATGATGGTTCGTACTCGCTTGAGTCCTTTATTCGCACTTTTCGTTGTGATTACTCATGCGTATTGTTCTAATGCGCTCGCACAATATCTTTCTCGAGCGAGGAACTCTTTATCGCCTTCTTGTCCCGGTGCCCATGCTCGTAATGGCATTGCCAACGCAAGCATCGCCATCTCGATTGAGACCGCCGCACACTTCTTCTTGATTCTCACATTCCACCACGCTCGGCCGAGGTCGCTTTACTACACAAGATCTCATTAATATGCAGCCTCCATCGCTCTTAAGGATGTCACCCCATAGAGCGTCTCTACTCTAGAGTCCTCAAGATACCATCTTCGTGTTTTTGGTTGCACTTGTTTTGTCCTGCTGTCGCTCGTGAGCGCACTAAACCGACAAACGAACCGCTTGAGTGTGTGTTTTGGCACAGCTCGAGCATAAGGGTTATCGTTGTTATGATCCTTCTACTCGACGGATCAAGATCTCACGAGATGTTGTCTTTGACGAATCTCGACCTTTCTTCTATGAGATTTGGCTCCTTCCACTGCTTCCACCATTGAGACGATCTCCGGTTGTCTCTTCCCGACCGCACCCATTTCCCCATTTCCAAGCCTTCTATACCTTCACCTTCCGTGTTGCCTCCGCAAGACCACCTCTTGCTCCTACAACGCCGCCGTCTCGCTTCTCCTCGGGTGCACTACCCGCACGCCCTCGTACTTCACCAGATCCCTCTCCTGATCTCTTGCCGACACCGACGTCTGATTCACCTGATGATGCTCCTCGCTACGCTCTTCGTGATCGAGCAACCATTCGGCCTCCTGATCGTCTTGTCTTTGCTTCGACAGCTCATGCTCTCTCTGTCACTGAGCCTAGTTCTTATCGTGAGGCTGCTTCTCATTCTGAGTGGCAACTCGCTATGGCAGAGGAGCTTGATGCGCTTCGTCGTACGGAGACTTGGGATATTGTACCGACACCGTGCATGCTCGCCCTATCACGCAAGTGGGTGTATAAGAGTAAGACCAGTCCGACGGTACTATTGAGCGCCACAAGGCTCGCCTTGTGGCTCGTGGTTTTCAGCAGAGTATGGTCGTGATTACGACGAGACGTTTGCTCCTGTTGCTCATATGACCACTGTTCACACACTTATTGCGGTTGCTTTTGTTCGCCGGTGGTCTATCTCTCAGCTGGATGTTAAGAATTCCTTCCTTAATGGCGTCTTGCATGAGGAGGTTTACATGCAGCCACCACCCGATATTCTGCCCGTGATGGCCATGTCCGCTGCCTTCGTCGTGTTTTTATGGCCTCAAACAGCCCCTCGTGCACGGTTTGCTGCTTTTACCTCGATGATAACCGCTGTTGGTTTCATTGTCGCGCCCATGATCCCGCTCTATTTATCCATGTCTCTCCTCAAGGTAGGACATCGCTTCTTCTATATGTGGATGATATGCTCACATCGGTGACGATCCTCATTCATCGTGATATGTGAAGAAGCATCTCAGTGAGCAGTTTTTGATGACTGATCTTGGTTTGCTTACATACTTTCTTGGGATTGAGGTTTCTTCACCGAGGGTTACTACCTCCCAAAAAAAGTATGTCCAGATCTTCTTGATCGGTCTGGTTCGACCGATACTCGACCGCCGAGACTCCTATGGAGCTCTCTCTTCAGCTTCGAGCTACTGATGGTGATCTTTTTGAGGATCCCACTCGGTATCGCCATCTTGTTGGGAGTCCGTATATCTTGTGAGCACCCGCTCGATATTGCTCATGCCGCTCATATCTTGAGTCGCTTCATGGTTTGTCCTACTCATATTCACTACCGAGAGACCATGGGGTCATCCCGTGTATGATGAGTAATTGACATCGGTTTAGGAAAGTCGAGTTTGAGTTGGTTGGTTCGACCATGTCGCTGCGTGGTGCAACAGTGCTCGTTGACCCGGTCAAACCCGTCAAATGGATTAGGACGCTTATTCTGTTGATTTGACAGGTTTGGGCTTAATGTGGTTTCTTTGATGTTATTATGCTTTCATGTATCGAGCGGTGCTATTTGATGTTTTTCTTGTCTGTGTTGACTGCAGGATATCGAGGCGGAGTCGTGGTGAGACACGAGGTGACCGGACTAGACACAGGCGGTGTCGAGGTCAGAACGGTCGGATGTGGTGAAGACGGCGGAGATTCGATGTGGTTGCGAGGCGTACACGACAAGGAGCGCGGAAGCTTCCCGGAAGGTGCAGGAGGGGCGAAATGGTGATTTCGCAAGGCTGCACAAGCGGGAGCGGGCTCCGTTAGGGTTTAGCCGGCGTAACGGGTTGGAGACCTGTTAGCCAAGGGCTATAAATAGGTGTTGGGGGCTGCATACCCCCTCATGGTTTTAAGAGCTTATTCATCCCTTTGTGTGTGTGTTCCTCCCAAGAAGCATGTGAAGCTCTTGGTGTTCTTGAGGATTGAGAGGGAGGAGAAGAGTTGAGACACCATGTAATCATTTTCTTTGAATGTTCATGCATATGGGGACTCATCTATAGTTATCTCCGTATCAATCAAAGAAATCGTGTATTTGAGATGTCTTGAGTAGTTTCTCCTTGTCTTGCCTCTATTTCCTGCGTTTTCTCTTTTTTGTTCCTGAGTTTCTTTGGTTCCTTCTTGGTTCATTCTGTTTGCAGCCTTGAGTTGAGAAGTGGTAATTTCTTTCTTGTCTCTTGACTGGGAGTTGTTCTCCAAGGCAGCTTGGCTAGCATCTTCCAGAGAGAAAGGATTTCTTTTGTAGGGTTTTATTTTGTCCTCTGTTGTGTGTGTTTTTCAGTAAGGAGAAGATGTATGGAATGGCTGTAAAACTATGTGTTAATGAAATCATACATCTCTTTGTTTCTACTTGAATTTCTTTGGTTTATGTGATGTTCTGATTTCTTTTGTCTCCCGGCTTGTTCTCTGTATTCTGTTCTCTTCTGTTCTTCTTTTAGTTTTTCAGCTCTAGTGGCAGATTGATCTCTCTCGCTAAGTGTCTTTCTCTGCCCTGTCAATTTTTGGCTGAGTTTTATTATTATCTGGAGTCGACCTATTAACCTGAATTGATTTCCTTTTGAGCTAAACTGAGAATCAAAGTATTCACTATTCTGTTCTGGCCGAGATTGCCTTTTAGTCTGCATTATCTCTTCCCTGAAACTATCTAGCTTCTTAGTCTGAAGTTGTGTTCAAAGAAATGGAGAAGAGCAGCAAGAGCTTTGTTCTTGCCAGCCGAAACAAAAGTTGAATCCTATTCAATAGTTTTGGTACCAACAAAGTTTTCTTTGCTTTCTGCTTTCAGTCAGCCGACTGAACACCTTCCTGTTTACTTACTTTTTTCCCTTTAACTTTAGTTTGTTTTCTTAGTCAAGGTTGTGTCTATCTGCTCCTAATCCTTTTGGTCTTTGGTCTCCATCTCGGCTTTACAGGAATTTACTGTGTGTGCTATTTACGGATTGCAGACTACAATCTTTTCAGCTTCAGTTGAACCATCGGCTCTTTCAGGTTACTACTACCAAAATATTCAGCCTGCTACTGGCAGTGACTTCAGTTCGTAATTTGTCCCCTTGGCAGTGAGTTTCAGTTCTCTCAATTTGGCCAGCAGCAGCTCCTATTCTCGGTATTTACTGTTCTTTCAGATCAGTCTACTTTCTTTTGTCGGCAGTCTCTTATCTGATTTCAGACAGCTCTGCCGACTTCATCAAGTTAGCAGTTTTATCTCTGTTCGGCAACAGCAGCAAGCTCTTGCAAAGAATGTCCAACCGAATTATTAGTTCTTATTTTCGACAATCTGTTGGTTCAGTTAGTTTGTGGCAGAAACATTTCTTGCAGTTTGTTTTTATCTGTCTCCTTGCTTAGTCAGTGGAATCCATTTCCTGTCTGTTCTCAGAAAAGTTTTTTTTGGTCTGGTTTTGCTCTTCTGTGAGGTTCTTGACCAATCGGCAAAATATATTTTCTTACCTCATAGCTTTTATAGCTATCGGAGAGAAAATTCTTGTGGATACTTTGGGGCAATTTAAAAGGCACCATTCACCCCCGCTGCCGCTTCCGATCCTACAACTACAGTCATCTTCTTCGATTCTTCGCTACTTGCGTGGGACCATCTCGTCACTTGTTTTTCCCTAGCTCCACCTCCCTGTAATATCCCGAACGTCGTTACGGCATAAGATTTTAAATCCATCGCGAATCGCGGTTTTTCGATAAATCGCGGAAGGAAAAATATGAATTGTAGAACTTTGTAAATGAATTAAATAAATTAAAATATTTAATTTGGATGTTTTGGGCTGTCCGGAGGGTGGGTCAGCCGCTTTGGGCCAAGAAGCCCAAATGGGGCCCGTGCACCCTCCCAAACCCTAGCACCCTCTTTATAAACCCTCCTTGGCCCCTCCCTCTTTTCCACCCCAAACCAGCCACCACCACCCCTTGCCCCCCTTCTCCCCCTGCTGCTGCCATGGTGCCAAGGAAGAAAAGAAAGGAAGAGAGGAAGGAAAGGAGAAGGAGAAGGAGAAGAAGGAGAAGGAGAAGAAGAAGAGGAAAAGATTGGGGAAATTTCTTCATCTAGGTAATTTTTCCCCATCTCAATCCTCTGTTTTATGGATTTATTAGGGTTCTTGGCACGGAATTTGATGGTAGATATTAGATCAATTGCCCGATTAGAGTTTTGTCGCGGATTGGTTTTAGATCTATTCACAGAGCGACTTGTCTTGCAGTTTTGATCTAGAAAACGACTTTTCCTGCAGGTATCCCCAAAGGAAAATTGTAGAGGACTTCCAGATATATCTACTGTATTTTTTCAAATTTTCTACCATGGGATCTGGGAGATACGGGGTCGGCAATACCACTGTCCGGCAGCAGACAGATCGGTACAGCCCGATGGTAAACCGGAGTTTAAAATTAGTAAACGAATTTTCCTGCGGGTCTCCCCAAAAGGAAAGTTGTAGATTACTTCCATATGTATCTCCTGTATTTATTTAAAATTTTATATTACGGGATCTGGGAGATACGGAGTCAGCAATATCGCTGTCCGCAGGCGGACGGATTGGTACAGTCCGACTGTAATCCGGGATTTAAAAATAGTAAAAACTTTTCTGGCCTTGGCCGTAGTTGGGAAAGTTGTAGATAATTTAGATATCTAGCTTCTGTATAAATTTGAGAATTGTTAGGCCTCTGTGCTGTCGTGGGCACGCGATTGAACGCGGCTGCCCAATCTGCCAGAGCAGAGTTCTTCCTCTGTTTTGGGTATTAAATTACTTCTAGCTGTGATTAAAATAAAAATAGGTGTTCTCCATGAAAATTGTAGGTTTTTAAGTCATGAATCCAGAGAGGTATTATTTTCTATTTTTTGATCTATATTTTTAAAGATACAAACTTATGAAGCAGCGCTGCTGTAGAGAATAAAATGTTGATTTGTGGAGCGGAGAGGAGTTTTCATGGTTCGGTCTCTAGCATTGTTTTATATATTTTGTCGTGTTTGTATGTTGTGGTTGAGTGCTGAGAGTTGTCTTATGGACAGGTGGTCTTGTCCCTGAGCGCTTGATTTTTGTTGTGCTTTGCTTCGTCGGATTGAGGCAAGTAAACGTGGCGGTGGTTGCTACCGCTTAACTCGTTGTTCTTACTACTTTCAGTTTACATTATTATCGGAATTTGATACAATTTCTATGATTGCATGATATTTTAATTGTGTAATTCTTGCTTAATGTTATAATGTTGATCATGAAATTAGCATGTGGTGGATGTGAGTATGTTGAGAGCGTGATAATGCTCCTTGCGGATGAATTAATGTGATTAATGAATTTTCATATCATTCAATCATTCATGTCATATCATGTCCTTTATGTATGTGGATGTCGCCGCTTATAGCCGCGACCGCATCGGGCACAACGTCAGATATTGCCGTGTACGACGCACCTCTTCGCCCGCTGGAAGCATTCGTATATTGCCGAAATACGATGCATCGCACTTCCTGCCCTGGCAAGAGTAATGTGGAGCATAGCATGAGCATTCATATGCATTCATATGCATTGCATTGTGGGATGATCATTTGCATACATATGCAATATAATGTGATGAAGTTATTTTGTGGAATGTACAACTTCATAGTTGTAAAGTGGAATTGACTCTTGTGAGCTATTGATGGAAGAAAGGATGTGGTTGTGGTCTTGGAATGTGGTTTGTCCCTTGTGTGATTGTGATGGTGGCATGAAACTCTTTTCTCTTGTTTTAATTATTTATAGTAATTGTGGATATGGGAAGTAATTTAGTATTGTAGTAAGTCATACTTATGTTTTTATTGTCTTTGTTAGTGGTAGTGGTTGATGATTTAAAGTAGTCAATCATGAATTAATTGTTAATGTTTTACCGTCATTGATAGTGTATTGAGGTCGAGAATATATCGTTGTTAATTGTGAAAGATTAAATGTTGTTGATTAATCTATTGTGGTTTGTGGAATTTCTTTTGCATTCAATACGGGTAAAATGATCGCATTCATATGCTAATTAAATCTGAAATTTAAGAGGTATGATTCATGAAAGTTTATGGTGGTTAAACATTTATGAACATAAATTGTAATTGTGGATGTATGGAATTATAATGATGATGTTTAAATTGCTTGTAGTTTGAATAACTTGTTAAACAGCTTGCTTGCTGAGATTTTTATCTCACTCTTGCTTCCCTCCCTCTGTGTGGACTTTGAGCATGCATTGTGAAGGGTAGAGCGGCACCACACTGATGCACTTGTATTGTAATCTTAATGCTGAAATAAAGTTGAAAGAAATCTAGTCTATGTTTAGCTATCTTATTGACAAATATTTCTTCTTAGTAATATTAAATTGCAAACCGCTCCTATAGATATTTTGTTATAGTTGATTATGATTATTGAATTGTTATCTCTATTCGGTTTATCTTAGTTGTTTACACTCCGCTTATACTATATTGTTTTGTAATTGTTGCTAGTTTAGTTTATTTTATAAATTGACTAGTCAAGAGTAGCAATAGTAGCATCCCTGGCATTGTGGGTCCCGGGTGTTACACTCTCCACCGCAGCGCACTCGATGCGACTGGCTAATGATCCTTCCGATCGCCGTTCTTTCTGCCATCGTGTTTTTCTTGGCTCCTCCCCCATTGCCTCGGAAGACAAAGAAGCTGCACCGCAGCTCCGCTCGAGCAGAGGCCGAGTTGAGAGCTATGGCAGCTGTGACAACATAGATTACTTGGTTGAGATGGCTACTTGCAGATTTTGGTGTACCCATGAGGGGACTCATAACTCTTCTTCGACCGACAAAGACAGAGCTATCAAGATTGCCGTGATCCAAAGGAAGCATGAGCGCACAGCACATTGGTGTGGATGCTTTATACACTCGCCTCCCACGCGGTGGAGGGTGTACTTGCTCTTCGCTTGTGTCCTCGAGTTACATATTGTCGACTTCTTCACGAAGCCACGCACTTGGGCACAACATTTGTATTTTCTCTCAAACTCAGTGTGTGATCCACCATGAGTTTGAGGGGGTGTTAAGAATAGAATAGGAAATAGATTATTTGTTTCCTTATATGCCTCACTTTCCATATCTCAGATATGGCATATTCCTCTCAGATATCCCCTTGTACTCTCTATATATATTGTCCTTGGGTCTCATGAATATATGCACTATATTCCTAACACTCTCCTCCTCTTCCTCTCCTCCCCCCTCCTCTTCTCCCGCCTTTCCTCTTCTCTTCTCCTCTCTCTTTCTTCTTCTCCTCTCGGCGAACAAACGATTTGTGTGTGGGGGCGGCCAAGCGCGGGGCCTTTTTATCCCCTTGTCGCCCCTGCTGGGCGACTAGAACTCCGCCGCCCAACCATTCGACGATTGCATTCGACGCTCGCTGAGCGACAAAGAATTATTCGCCTAACGGTGGTCGGATTGCCCACGTGTCGCCCCGTTGACAATTGGCTCCACCACCCCCGTTGGGCGATCGAACCTTTTGTGTAAAAAATGTGGCTACAGATATATTTGTGTAATTTCAATAAAAATAGATTATTCGCACAAAATTCATCTACACCACCGCTGAATCGCAGAATCGCACCAACGCTAGCCCAAGTTGGCTTCTAACGGCAAATGGCTAAATTGCGCCACCACCCGCCTCATTCGCGCTTATCTCGCCTAGTCGATGCACCAATCTGCTGCTGCTCGCCGTCACCCAATCGACACCATCACGACCCAATCCACGCCACCACCTCACCGATTTCGTCACTAGATGGTACGAACAAGGTGGAAGAAACCCGAGGTGAAGATGTGACAACGAGTGAGGTGCGGTGGTGGCCAGGCAAATATAGGTGGCAAAGTATCACACACCCCATGCTTGAGTGAATGCAAAAAGAAGTAAAGAGCTAGGTATACTATCCACGTGTTGCACAATATTGTGCCTAGCCCGACACGGTAGTTGAGGTGATGGGGAGTGGTGGTGAGGCTGAGGCGAGGCGAAGCGAGAAGCTGTGCTTGAGGGCGAGGCGAGGAGGAGGGGCGGTGAGCAAGGGAGCAACGCCTGTGGAGAGGCAATGTTGGTGTTGGAGTCGAGGTGGGAGGTGGCATCAAGGGCGAGGCAAGGCGGATGGGCGACGGACAAGGAGCGGCATCGTGTGGAGGGGCAACAACCGCGCTTAAGTCGAGAAGGTTGGCGGTAGATCCAACGGCGAGGGGGCGGTGGAGGAGGTGGCGGATGGGCGGCGGCTGAGGAGGTGGGTGGTGCGCCACCGGAGGAGGTGGTGGAGTGGCAACACGCCCGATCGGCCTGTCGGGCGTGAGGCGGTGGGAGCGCCGGCAGCGGTCGGGTGATCGCCGCCTACTATTGCAAAGCCCTATCAGTACTACCACAAGACCGGTATGGGACACTCGGCTAACTAATTTGTGAGTCCCAACCCGAGCCTTGTCGAGGTTGAAAGTGAGCGCATGAGTCCATGAGAAGTCTCACTTGGCTCAAGAGGGGCTCCAACTTGTGGATTCGTTGTAGTGAAACCTCGGTGTTGGCTTGGTCGTTGAAGGCTTTGCATTGTAAAGGCCTTTCATGATCTCCTCGCCGCACACCAAAGGAAGTGTGCTTATCGCGTGGCAATATGGGATGATTATGTCTTGTGGGTAAAGTGTACAACCTCTGCAGAGTGTATAAACTATCTCGATAGCCGTGCCTACGGTCATGGGCATCTTGAGTAAAGTTTTTCATGGATTAGACTTTGGTTTTGAAACAATTTGCAAAACCGTGTGGTCGAGCCACATGAGAGTTTTTGAAAGATGGTCCCGTGGGATGCCCGTGGATAGGTTGGTGTTTGGCCTGAGCCGCACTAACGGTAATACTTTTAATTACAATTATTGTTTTTCCAGATATATTAAATTCAGCAATTTCAATCTATTTACCATATATCTTTAAATGCTGTTTATGCAACTAACCCTATCGACCTTCCTTTGAAGCCTTTATCATTATGATGCATTTCTCCGTGTGACTTATGGAGTATAAGTTTGTACTCACTCTGCTATCTCAACACAGAGGAAGACGACTTCAACTACGGTGAAGATTTGGACCAGTAGGCCGCGTCTTCATGTCGTTTGCACAATAAGGTGCTCGATGGGCTTCTTCCGCTTGGTGTCTTTTTTTCTTCCGCTATTATTTAAAGTTTGGCTTATGTGCCGTGGATGTAAACTTTGGCATTCATGCCCATATTTAGTTATTAAATGTCATTGTGGTTGATATTTATCTTTGTTGTTCACTGTGTGCACTAGCTGATCCTGGACTAGTGCGATTTACACAGAGGGTCCAGGAGTCGTTGCTCCGGGTCCCGACACTTTGGGGCTCCGATTTCGAATCTTTGGGTGGTATGACTGGATCTTTATTCTTTAACCTCTGTCTCGGGAGTTATGACGATGATTCGTGAGTTATTGAGGTTATTTGGAGGTGCAGAGATGAGTGTTTTAGGTGCTCGGGTTGATTCCATTTCGTGCTTTCGTTTCTTGTACAGTAAGGTCTTTTCGAACTGCGATTTGAGGCATGTGAGCTTAAGAGATGCATCCAATGTTACCTTGCTAGATTGTCTTGGTCAGTTTTTTTGTTTCTTTGCTTTTCTGCGTCAAGTGCTAGAGGCAATTTCTGCTTTAGTTAATTACTTCTTTTAAAGTTTGCCTGAGCCAAAATTAGCATCTTGCTTGCAACTTTTTTTCAATTGGCTCTGCATTTGAATGAGGCCTAAATTTGGTATCTTGTTGCCTAGAAGTGTATATAGTTTTTATGAACTTACCAACAGTGAGTACTACTAATTCCTGTAATCTTTTCTACATGCTGAAAGAAACATTTTTCTTTCTTTCTGATATCTTTTCTATGATCTGGTATGTTAATAACAACAAAATTATTTGACGATGCTGCTTGTCATGCTTCTGTGGAGTTATTTCTCTCTGTGTTTACTGACCCTGGTGCTGTTCCACCAAATTGAGGCCTGATGTTGATGAAGAGAGGAGAAACAGCTCCCTTATTGTTATAGTCTATCACCGCCGTCAGAAGTCCAAACCTTAATCTGGCTGCGCCCAGTCTTTTTGCTTCGCTTAGACTTCTTTGAAAAAGGATTCCTAATAAGAATAGGTCTCGGTCTTAAGCCGAACTCGCTTGGTTTATATCTTATATATAGCTATGTAACCCAAACATTGGGGTATGAAAGAAATAAGAAAGGATCTCTATTGCCTTACCTCTTCCCTCGCTTCAGCCTTCCGCACCCGCCTCTAGGGTTAGCCTTGCCCGGTGGGCTAGGCGCTCGTGACTACCCATCGCCACGCCCGAGGTCCAAGGGTCATAACAACTTGGTATCGGATGCCGGCCCGATTCCAGCCGAGGAGGCCAACTCGGCGGGCAGCAACGCTAAAGGCGATTCAGAGCAAATGGCGGAGATGAACTCCAAAATAGCAGATTTGGTGCGGCAGCATCACCACCAACTCCAAACTTGCTGTCCTCGAGTGGAGAAAGTCTCCCTTGCCGCGACATCCGGATGCTTCATCAACACCGCCCGCTCACCGCCACCGCCCGTGATCAATCTCGAGGGCGACTTTCCTTCCACCACCGGATTGTTGTCAATCCCATCGATGGCAAGCCCGCCATCTTTCAAAGGGACCCCGTCACCACCGCCTATGCAGCTTGAGAAGCCACCACCGTCCCTTGAAGGATCGCCATTCACCCGACGGCGCGTGCCACCGCCATCCATGCCGCGATTCGTCTGCAGCCATCCCCGCCATTGCACACATCAATGCCTTCTCGCTTCCAAGCAGCACCAAACCCGTATGCCGCGCTCCACGCTATCACAAACCGAGTTTCCTACCCACGACGGTTTTGATGATCCTCGTCGTGGCTCAACCGCTGTGATCGCTTCTTTTCGTAAGGCAGCGATCGAGGAAGGGGACAAAGTTTGTGTAATACCCGAAATTGTTTAATTAATTGTTTAATTAATAGAGAGAGGGACTTTGTGAAATAATTAAATTTATAAGAGTTTTGAGGGGTTTTATGAAAATTTAAGACAACCCGGGCCTAGGCCTTGGCCTGTGGGTTTTTCTTGCCCAAGAGGGAGGGAGGCCACCCTTAAACCCTAGGCAGCCCCACCCCGCGCCCACCCCGCGCCCACCCTAGCAGCCGCCGCCGTGCTGCCCCGACGCCTTCTTCCCGTGCGCCGTCGCCTTCATCGCCGCCGCCTCCTCCCCCGTGCGCCGTCGCCGACGCTCGCCGCTGTACCGCGTGGATCCGGAGGAAAGAGAGGAGGAGATCGCGGCGTGTTCGCCGCCGAATTGTCGTGTTCGCCGACGTGTTCGCCGTCGTGTCGCCAAGGGTAATCCCCGTAGTCTCTAGATTGGTTTTAATCGTTAGATTCGTCGGTTTTCTGGGCTGCTGGGACGGTAGTTGTTTCTCAGTGGTTTTGATCTAGTTTCGTCGGGATTCAGGTCTGGACCCTTCTAGAAAGTTGTAGAGGGTTTAATTATCTTTCCAGGAGTACAAGAACACGTGATTCGGATTTGTGTAGTGAAAGTTATGAATTTTCTAGTGTTACTGTTCTGCAGATCGGGGTAGTTCTGGACAGAGTTTAGTAGATCGGTTTGTGCGACGGAAATAGTTGCGATTCAGGAGTCCTTCAAA
>JAYGGG010000065.1:0-61101 GCA_036346245.1 Bonia amplexicaulis | reverse complement strand
AAAGTTTTAAGGCACCATTCACCCCCCTCTCTGGTTGCCAATTCGGTCCTACAATATTCGTATTCAAAAATATTAGTATCTGTATTTGATAATATTCATATTCGCATTCGTATTAGAGATTATTCGAATCCGTATTTGTATTCGAGGCTATTCGATTCGTTTCTAGAACCCATGAAAAATCCATTCAAATTTTGTGATTCACAATTTGAATTTAGGCGTTTAAACCCGTAACTAGTCAAAACCGGTGAAAAATCGGCAAAACCGCTAGGAACTGCTTTATCCGATATTCGATCCTAAAAAATCCGATTTTCAGATTCAAGAATATTCGTATCCGTATTTAAAAATATTCGAAATTGTATTCGTATTCGTTTTAAAAATATGGATTCATATTTGATACTATCCGATCGTATCCGATCCGTTTCCACACCTACTAATAATCTTCACTATTCCTAGAATATGATAGGGCATGGGTACTTAGAAGCTTGGACAATGGGCTCGAGCTGAGTTCTGTGAACAGCTGTGGCGATGACTTTGAATTTATAATTTGAATTCCTAGTGGTATTTGTACACAAAAGTTTTAGAAAAAAATCCTTAGCATTCAATTGACTTTTAGAGATTTTGAATTCACAATTTTAGGGCAAGGAAATTATTTTTAAAAATTTTACACTCCAATAAGACTTCAGGAAAATTTTAAAATGCACCAAAAGTTTTATAAATTCATGAGAATTATGCATGATTTAACGTGAAGTTAAAATTGGGCTGGTACAACCTATTTATATATCCTACTATTTGACTTGCTTGATCCGTACGTGCCACATGCAAGGCAGCATCGCCAGATGCAGATGCACAGGCATGCTTACATGTGACCATCGGCTCATGCTTGCGCGCGCGCGTCAGTTCGTTTCATCTGCGCACTCTGCTAGGCTGCATTGGATCCGGCCGTGAATGCACGCGCATGCATGCAGTCAGCTGGTCAGGGTCAACTCAGCTGTTCATTGGATTTTTCCCTTTCTTGTGACCGCATTAGATTAGATTCGATTCGATTCCTGAGAGTTGAAGCAAGCAGAGACCGAAGCGACGCTGCATCCGGCGGTGGGGGGGCTCGCTGCCTCACCGCATCCGGAAACCATTCCAAACCAAGCAGCAAAAACCGCGGGAGCGGCCTCCTGCCAAGATCTTCTGCGCTAGCTCATGTATGGTGGAGCATGTACCGAGTAAACCATGCATGCGTGCCTGGCGGTCGATGGATGTCCGAGCTGAGTCCCGTCATCGCCACGGCGCGTCGTAGCCGCATGGAATCCCTTGCGCTGTGGGGGTGGTGGTCGCGCAAGTTGGCGCCGCCCATTTGGACGAAGATGCAGCAGGACGGAACCGGCCGGCCACCTGCATGACCGATGCATGCATGTCAGCGCGTGTGTGTACCTTGCGGGATCACGGGCTGTAGGCAGGAGCAGGAAGAGGTGATGGCTAGATTAGTTATGGTCCAAGCAAGCATTGATTCGGTCATATGCGTGTACGTGGTATATATGCAAGGGGACTATAAATAGGAGCTCACAATGCTTCGATCTCCACATGCAGCAGTAATAGACTATAAGACTACTAGTCAACACTAGCTCTGACCAGACGTACGTACGTCGATTAATGGAGATGGAGATCCCGGTGGTCGACCTCAAGGGGCTCGACGGCGACGACGCCGAGAGGTCGCGGGCCATGGCGCGGCTCCACGACGCCTGCAAGGACTGGGGCTTCTTCTGGGTACGCGTAATAAGCACTCTTCTCTAATCTCTATCTCACGATTATTATTGCCAGGAGACATGTACAAGCAGGCGCTTATACGTACGTACGCGGCGCAGGTGGACAACCACGGCGTGGACGCGGCGCTGATGGAGGAGGTGAAGCGCTTCGTGTACGGCCACTACGAGGAGCACCTCGAGAACAAGTTCTACGCCTCCGACCTCGCCAAGAACCTGCAGGCCGCCGGCCCTGATGATTCCAGCCACGCTCCCGATCAGGTGGACTGGGAGACCACCTACTTCGTCCAGCACCGCCCTAAAACCAACCTCGCCGACTTCCCGGAGATCTCGCCGGCGACACGGTCGGTGCCTGGCTCTCATTTCCGTGACCCGTCTCCTTCGTCTCCGTCCATCTCACGCACATGTCTCTCCAGTAACACTTGCTTTCTGCCGTGCGTGGTTTCGTGCAGGGAGCTGCTCGACGTGTACATCGGCCAGATGGTTTTGCTCGCCGAGCGGCTGGCCGAGTGCATGAGCCTGAACCTGGGCCTCGACGGCGGCCGCGTCAGGGACACCTTCGCGCCGCCGTTCGTCGGGACCAAGTTCGCCATGTACCCAGCCTGCCCGCGCCCGGACCTCGTCTGGGGCCTCCGCGCCCACACCGACGCCGGCGGCATCATCCTTCTCCTGCAGGACGACGCCATCGGCGGGCTGGAGTTCCTCAGGAGAGACCGTGAGTGGGTCCCTGTCGGCCCCACCAAGGGCAGCAGGATCTTCGTCAACATCGGGGACCAGGTCGAGGTGATGAGCGGCGGGGCCTACAGGAGCGTGGTGCACCGGGTCGCCGCCGGCACCGAGGGGAGGCGGCTTTCGGTGGCCACGTTCTACAACCCCGGGCCGGACGCCCTGGTGGCACCGGCGACGCAAGGGAAGGCGGTGCAGCTGTACCCCGGTCCGTACAGGTACGGGGACTACCTCGAGTACTACCAGGGCACCAAGTTCGGCGACAAGGCCGCCAGGTTTCAGGCCGTCAAGAAGCTGTTCGGTTAGGCAAAGATTCAAAGCCACTCGGCTCATGGACTTTTCATGTTTAATTAATGGAGTGCATTAGGGTTTGTGTGTTAACTGTGTTTACTCAATCACGTATTTTTCTGATTAAACTAAATTAGTCAATGCTGCTGCCGATCGGTGCATCGTGTTTGTTCAATAATTGGGAATGTGTACGCAGCAAGAGTCCTTGTACATGTTGTTCTATGCTTTGTGTGTTGTATGATTTGGAGTACAGTTTGCGTCTAAAGTATTGGTCAATGTACCTTTTCTGTTCAAAAATATACTCTGTATATGTTGTTTTGGATGTAAACTGGGTCTCCAATCTGTACGTATCCGTGAACATCAAAATGCTGATTAAATTACATCATTGCCTCCTCCTCACATGAACAGCGAGCTTTATAGTGTACTTCTATCTCTCACCACTGCCTCCTCCCACTAATGGAGTTCCTTCAGCCAATGTAGCAACCCTTCTATCGAGTTTCTTTTGCTTCAGCTCATTAAAGTGGGTGTAGAACCATCATTTCCTTGTTCTGCACAGTAGGCGTTTGACGAAATGCCTTGACCAATTAAAGGTCATTGATGTTGTTTATTTGAAGTGGCGAGGGAAGTTCTTGTTGGTAACTCTTTCATATGTGTCTGTGAGTGCTAGAATTAGGCTAGAATTGACCTGAAAATTGATGAATATCGTGGTCATTTCTCTCTCAGTGTGTGTACATGAAACCAAAGATTTTTAGTTAGTTTGTTTACTTTTCAACCTTGGTTACTCTCCTATACTAGACTTTCTACGATAATTCTCAATCACATTTTATATTTATATGGTTAATTGTATTCGCCCTTTTCCATTTTCTCATGTACTGTGTGTTAGATGTATACAAATGCAAGTAGAATTGTATAAACAATGTTTTCATCACTCTACTAATAATAAGGGCACTGTATGCAGGAAAACCACAAGTGGCTTGAAACATGGATTCTAAAATCTTACACACTTTTTCTGGTTATTTTTCATATAGGAATGAAATCTCCTTCTGTCAGTACCCTTTTTTGTCTGTCCAACCAAAAAGGCTAAGACCTTCTTCCTAATTGAGAGCGAAGGATTCATGTGCGCCTCCATGATCACTTGTAAGTAATTCCAGGAAGAAGCCCATGTCTTCTGGTCATGACAAGAAATAGAAGGTGACTGAGGTCAAATCAAGGGACAATAGTAAATCATCAATGGTTTAAAACCTATCTTTCCAAACTGATTTTTGTAGCAAAAATCTGATGTTGCTACAAATGCAGCGTCAGAAAGAAGGTTCTAGTCGTATTCCACATCATATCCTCAATATAATCGAGGCTCTATCAGATGTCCAGAAGGATTATGTTAAGAAAATTGGATTTGGTGACCTCCTGTCAATGGCAGTGTGTGTTGCTATCGTAGTGCTAGTGATTGTTTGTCATTGGTCAGAATTGTAATAGTTTAGAAGCATTCTTCTACTGATTTGATCTAAATATTTGTGAGATTTATACCCAATTTATGATAGCGGCATTTGTAAGAAACATTTTTACCTAATTATGAATATGTTGAAATGGCATTTCAAATTCTCTAAACATATTTCAAACACTATGAAACTTATTTGAAACTCTATAAAACATTATGAAACACACTAAAACTTGCATGAAACTCTTTGAAACATGATGAAAGTATCAAACTGGGTTTGAAACGTAATGAAACCTTGATTGGAACTCTCTAAAACCTACTTTGATACAAGGCATGAATTTTAGCTTTTGCTTTTATAATTGGATTTTAGTTTTCAAGTTTTGAATCGAACTCGTATTTGATTTTAATTTTGGACCAGGTTTTTGAAAATGGTTCATAATTTAAGATTTAGGTTATTGGATTTTAAATTCCACTTTCCTTTCCAATTTTCTTCCTTTAAATTTTTGCCCATGATTTGCTCTAACGAAATAATTTCAAATTTGGATTTCAGCTGCAATTCAAGTTTACCTTGAATTAATTTCTCAATTAATTCCCCCATGTTACTTTCTAGATCTTCTTTTCGATTTGGCTTTCATTTCAATTTGTTTTGCTAATTGCATATCTTTTCTCGAGTTAATTTGCAAAACTTAGCTTCCGTGAAAGACCCCAAATAATATTCCGTAAAATCCAAATGTCAACAAGATGTCCAAATAATATTCCGTAAAATCCAAATGTCAACAAGATGTACCAAAAGTTTTAAATTTTATACATTTTTGAACATCCTGATTTTTGGGTTGTTACAACATCCAATTCCCCACAGACGGCACAAGCTGTCGGCGATGAAATTGTTGATCTTACGAATTGTGGAAAAAAAAGGCTAAGTCCCTCAAAAGAACATAGAAGAATGGGACTATTTTTATTGCTATGAACTAGTTATAAGATGTTCTTGACAAGAGATTACAAAGGGATGTTACTCACACTAGATTGCTACTTCTTGCCCTGTACTCCACTATCCGGTTGAGACTGCTTTGTCTTTGTTCGTTGTTCCTCTTATGTTCTTGTTCTCTATTTCCTCTCGCCAAATTTTAAATAGCGTCAAGAGGTGTTGATTGTCCACATGAGTCGACGCCTTGTCGATTCATCTCATCCAATGAAAGGTACGGTTGTTGTCGCAAGACTATCCTCACAATAATTGTTCTTCGCTTATTATCGCTTGAGAGAATCATGAAATAACCATAAGATGGTTGTCATCAAAGGTGTAGGGTCGAGTTGTCGGCAAGTAGGAGGAGATAAAGCACATGCTTTATCCACTACACGGAGGAATTGCTTGAGGTGGACCCATGTACTAATTCGTGGTCTTCGATTGGTAGTCGGTCGGGTAAATATAAAGTGACCCTCTGTTCAAGGTACTTGGGTAATGTAGCTTTAGAAGTTTATGATCATATTGGTCTTAAGACCTTAATTAAATATTAAGGCCTTGTATAATGGATTATTTAATTCTTGTCAGTAGCTATGAATCATAAGTCAAAACTAAAAAAGAATCCGCCCTTATATGACACTTCTGCATGAGTACTAGCATTAGGCACCATCATACGGTGGATACAAAATATCAGGTTCGCTTGCTCATGGGTAGCCTGACCCGGTGGCTCAGCCCGATTTTTCTAGGCTCGGCCAATATTTTTGACCCGCAGCTCGTCTCGAAGTCCGAAAAAAACCAAAACCATAGACAAATAAAATAAAATAATAAATAATAATATTTTATCACATAATTGAATTAAATGATACTGTTTAATTCAAAATAATTAAATAATATAATTTTATTCTAAAATAGAAAAATGAGATTTTGTTAGGCTTAGCCTATGTCGGGTGTGGCTGAGCTCAGGCCTACCCGTTCAGGACCAGGCTTTTCCAGGTTAGACTTGAAACCTATCTTGGCCCGAAACTTGAACAGGTCTACTTTTGACTTTCCTGAGCCACATCCGCTTGGAGTTTTTTCTCTCAAATTTGGCGGGAGCTTTCACATTCACTTAAGAAAGTAAAGTAGACACATGGATTTGGCCCTAGGTGGGTGGAGCATTCGACGACACCATCCGCCTACCGAGCAGTGCTCAATTCCTTATCCACTTGGGTACAATCAGTGCATGCAGTAACTAAAAAAGATCTGTTGTCATTTGAAAATTCCTAGTAGCAGCACCACGTCCTTTACAAAGGGTGCTCTTTAGCAACGAATACGATATGCTAGCCAATTTTTTAATAAATTGTTAAAATTGACGATAAATAAACTTAAATTATATATACACAATCACCTGCGTCCTTACATGATCCCTGATCACGACATCGTTCCAATGCAAATGCATCCTTTAACATGAGTATATATACACAATGTGAAAAAAAAAAAGAAGAAAACTTGCATTGCATTTTGCATTCCAGTACCTGTTAATCTGTATACTGTAACATTAAGCATCACTCTGCATTCATGTCCCTTGTTCCGACGTGCACCGCCTTCGGGCTTCTCAACTCCTCCGAGTGCCTCCTCAGCTCGCGCTTCTCCGGCGCGTGGAACCCGGCCGGGTTGTCTGGCCGGATCGTGCGGTACCGGCTCGCCTCCCTGCCATAGGACGCGCCGACGTCGCTCGTCGACCTCGCCGTCTCCGCCTCCAGCCTTGACGCGGCCGCCTCTGCCGTCTCCAGGCCGCCTGCACAGGCGTGCGAGTCTACGGTCGTCACGCTGCTCAGCGGCGTCTGCTCGCACGATGACAGCGGCGTGCTCTCGTACGAGTTGTCGCCGTCCAGGGCGTCGTGGCTGGACAGCCACCTCATCGCCTTCTCGAGGTGCTCGTCGATCGGGGCCTTCTTGCTCTCGCGGTGGCCACGGCCGTGGCCGTGGCCGTGGTCCCTTCTGCTGCCCGCGAGCAGCTTCTTGATGCTTTTCAAGAACTTGAGCTTGCTTCGCCGGACCCGTTTCGTCGGCGCCGTGGCGGTAGCCATCGTCGCCGACATACCAGTGCTCCGCTCGCGCTCGTCCTTGCATACGCGCGTCTGCTCGTCGTCGTAGTCGTTGCCGTCGCCGTCTCCGTAGAGCGACTCGTGCAGCGGGGAGAAGAGTGCGGGGTCGAAGCCGTCGAGGCCGAGGTTGCCGTACTGGAGCATGAGTTGCTTGGCCTTCTCGCTGGAGCGGTAGCTCATGCTCTTGCTCAGGTCCATGGCCGACAGGCCGCCAGCGTCGTGGTCTTGTTGGCCGGAGGAGGGGTGGTGCTCATGGTTGCGGAGCTCGTGGCGGAGGCACGCGTTGACCCACTTGAGGTAGACGAGCTCCTCGACGTGCGCGCAGTGGTCGCTGTGCAGCTGCTCGATCTGCCTCGTCAGCCTCTCGTTGGTCTCCCTCAGGTAGTTAGCCTCCTCAACGACGTCCTCCTAAGTGCCAAAAAACAGAGTTTAGCCTTAGGATACTTGCTACTTCAAGAATATTAACATGTTTGAGCCCAGAGGTTAAGGTAATGCTGCTCCAACTGCAAGAAAGAAAACTAAACGGATCCTAAAAAAAACCGTATATACCATATATACCGAACCGATTAAATCAAAAAAACCGATTGTATAGTCATAATTCTCCACTTTCCAATCGATCAGAACAATTCTCCTTTATAGCACGATTCCATATATATTCAATGAGTTCCGTTGCAACGTACGAATACGCAACTAGTACTAAAAAACACAGTTTGCGTCGAATCGCTCTTACGGTTGCTTTAGAACACGTGCAGCTTTCTTTCAGTGGCACTCTTTCGGTTAGAAGAATTGCCGGTTCTGAACTCTCTGACAGTTACAGATAGTAGCACATCTTCTGGGGAATTTCATACTTTGCCGACAGAGAATGTTCTGTTTGTTGAAAAGGGTCATATCATCTGCTCTCTTTTTTCAGATGATGCAAAAAGTAAAAAATGACATCTTGTTCTACAAAATTTCCCAACAAACGTGATTCCTCTGCATTTGCTTGAGGTGCTTTACCAAATTTCAGTAACTATATGCTTCAGAAAAATGGCAAAAACTATTTCCTTAGATGATTTTTTTAAGGTACTGAACAAAGATTGTATAAGGAGAAGTATATGAATTTTGGCTGTTTGCGACAGAGATTGCGGAGAGAGGGATACTTGTTTGTGACTTTGGTTGATACAGATGTTAGGCTTTTAACGTGTACTACAATTAACTTGTAGATCTCGTCTTAAGAAAATACTCCATTTAAAAGTTAGGTACTGTATCAAAAGCCAAAAGCCACTTTAAGAAGCTGTAAAAAACAGGCCCTAAGTCTTGAGCTTCTGACTTATTTTTTACTATTCATAAATTTCGTCCTTTTATGAACTTTTGGCTTTTTTACTTTTTTTGCCGGTTTTTTTTCCCGTATTCGTTTGCGTTGTCCGTGATGAGATAACATATTTTTCTATTTTTAATTTTTTAAATTTTAATTACGCCAAATAAGCCATCTTCAGTTACAGTGTAATTTTAGCCAACTACAGTATAATTTCAGCTATAAACTACTATTTTTCAGCCCAACCGAGCAGGGCCTAAACCGACCGAAGTCAAAGATTGTACAAGGAGAAGTATATGACATTATGTGCAATATATTAGTTGGGAAGTGGGAACATAGCATTTAAAATGAAATTAGGGAGAAAGAAGAACCAATCAAGCATTATCTATATATTAAATACTCGTTACAAGTGAAGATGACCAAATGTTGTTGTTCGCATTATCATGACCAAATTGTGAACCATAACATAAACTAAATACTTACCATTTGTTTAATTGCACTACACAAGTCTAAACAAACAACAACCAATAATTCAGTTGCAGAAGGTTCTAAGCATGACCTTAGCATTAGAATAACTAATCAGGTATGGAGAAGGCTAATTCGATAAAGCAACCTTAAGTCAAATTAAAGTTGAAACAGTGACATGAAAAAAAAAACTTGGCACAGATTTCAGTTCCCACTTTATTCCAAACCAAAGGAGATGGCAAAGGCCACATCACCAATGCAATTGCAAACACCATAAAAACAAGAAATCTTAAGACCTTTCCTACGGCAAGAATTATAAAGGGAGATTTGATGATTTGCCTTATTTTTTTGTTATTTGATAAAATATTATGTGATGTCTCACTGATATACGGGGCCAGGATCCGCATATCAGTAAGATATCACTTGCTACTTCAATAAAAGATAAGATAAATCATCAATTCATCCGTTTACTTATGTTGGATTTGTATCAATTGGCAAAAGCTGTAAAGCAGGTCATCAACTGTCATAACCAACCAGTGAACAATTTCTCAACAAAATAACATTTAGTAATCCTAAAATACAAAAGAGGAAACGGTGAGAAGTATTTCATTGATGTCAAGAATTAGGAACCCAATTACCTCAATAACAAGATTAACAGAGGCAACCTGCTCTGCACCCTGCAGCCTCAGGGCAAGCCCCATGTTCTCCTCCTGCAGCCCCGCGTTTGTCTGCCGCAGCGCCGCCGCCTCCTCCGCAAGCGCCCTCGCCCTCTCCTCGCCTTCCCTCTGCAGCTCCGCCACGTTCTCCCGGAGCGCCGCTGCCTCGCGCTGCACCTCCTCCTGCTCGCCCTGCACCTCGCCTTCAGCGCGCGCAGCTTCTCCTGGCGCGCGCCAGCTTGGCCCGGAAGGCGTCCAGCTCCGACACCTGCGCGTTGAGCCTCTGATTCTCCTCCTGCAGCGAGGAGACCTTGAGCTCCAGGAGCCGCGCTTCCACGGCGGCGACGCTGACGCGGTTCTCGAGCTCCCGCACTGTGGCCTCCTGCTCCCGGAGGCCGTCGAGCTCCATCAGCCGGAGCTCCAGCCTCTGCTCCCGCTCCAGGAGCGACAGCCACAGCTCCTTCAACCGCTCGACCTCCTCCTGCTCTTTCTCCGATTGGCCGTGCTCTGTTTCGCCGTAGGCGTTTGCTCCGTCCATGTCGGTCGGTTTAGTCTCAACTCTTCCCACAAGAACAGGCTCGTCGTCGCCGGCGCCGATCGACGTGCCATGAATTATGTTTTCCAAAGATTCGTCCTTTGATACCAAGGACAAACAATTAGACACAGTTCAAAGCTATGAATTTGTCATGATCAAGAAATTCAGAGGTCCAGGGTTGCTTTCTCACATTTGATGATAGAATTCTGAGCCCGTCATCTGGTGCAGACAGAGCACGAGGCATAGCTGCTGCTACATACAAATGGACAAAAAGAAAAGGAAATCAAAACCACCATCGCATCACATATATTGAAGCCAAGGGTACGAGTAGAACAAAAGAAGTCGAACTGCACACCAGAATTTGGCCTAGCCAGTGCAGACGCCGACAGCCGCCGCCGGCGAGGACGGCGGGGCTGCTGATCGGATGCATAGAGCGCGGCAAGGTAAATAGCAACGGCAGCGGCAGCCGCAACGGCGACGGCGGCAGCGGACTCCCCACCTCCCTCCGAGATCACCATGGACCCCTGCGTTCTCCTCAGGCTGCTGTTCTTGCTCCATCCAAGAAGGTGGCTAAACAGAGCAGAAACAGGGAAGCTGAGCAGATTACGATCAAAACCTGGCTTTCTTGGATCAAACAGGAGGGAGAATCTGATGCCATCTCCTCCATTCCCGCCTTCCTCAGCTCCCTCCAGCATCTCCATCATGTCAAGCCACCATATATTGAGCATGCTCTGCTCTCCAATTCCCCATGCCCAGGGGGGCACAGAAGCAGAGCCCTTGACGAGGCGGCCCCATGGGTATATATGTCAAAATAGTAGACCAATTTTGGTCAAAGAAAGGAAAAACATACAGGAGAATTGGTGCAAGAAAATAAAAATTAAGATTTGGTTCCTTGCTGCATGGATGGCAGACGGCTAAAGAGAAAGCATCAAAGAGCCCCACAAGACGGGGCAAAAGCAGAGGCCAGTGTCTCCTGATCTCCTCTTGATGGCTCTCTTTTAATTATTTCAGTTGAATTTTCGAGGGTACACGCTGAAGATCTGGAGAGTGGTGCTTTGGAGGTGGTTGTTGCATGACGCTGAAGAACTTTCATGAATTAGCTGCTTTCTAGAAAAAAAAATTTGAGTATTTTAGTCGGCGGAGGATAAGACGACAGGTGTAGTTGTCGCAGATAGGAATGCATTGTCATGCTGTTAATGAGGGGAGACGAAATACTGTGGGTCTCAAAACCATGTTCTACTTTGGTGGAATTAGAAAAAAAACCGAGGGTGAAAATTTCCTTTATAGCGTTGCCATTTTGTCTAACATGACGGTTTGTTAATAGTTGACCGCTGCTCTGTTATCATTACGTGATTTATGTAAGCATTGGACTCTAGCTGACCAAATAAAACCATCGTCTATACTTTTACGGGCGATCTAGATATCATATATGTTAAACAAGCATGTGATATGTGCCAAGCAAATAGACCGGAGAGAATAATATTTACCCTTAGTTCCAATCACAACGCTTCACCCCATTTGAAAATGGGACATTTTTCCACTGTTTTGACCACATGATCGTAGTTCTGTGGGCGGTGGTAGCGGTAGTACGATGCTGCCATCCCATTCATTCGTCATAGCCTTTTTACCTTTTAGCCCACAGGACCAACCAGAATTACAGGAGCTCCGCTCTCAAAGCCATGCGTGCATGCTCCTTACTATGACCGCTTGCAAGAACTGCATTATCTAACAATTGGGCTGCTCCAAAAAAAAAAAAAGTATCAACAATTATAGCACCGATCCATGTATTATGCAGTATAGTTTTATTCGCTCTTGGAGCTAATTAACCGCCAAGATAAGGTCACTTCTTGGCCTGAGTTACTTGCACAAAACTTATGTTCTTGGTAGGCGCCGCGCCGCGGTATTGAAGTGACATGAGCCGAGGACGAGTAGCCTCCGGGATTTTGTCGTGGGCTAGGCATAAAGCCGGCGTGTAGCGAGCTAGCGACATGCCGCTGTGGCTTTCGCGGCCGCACTTGGCCTTTTTCCTCGTCCGGGTGCACGTCTTTCATGGGCGCCAACGTGAGGGACACATGATCCACGGCCGTTGCTCCTGTCAATGATTTATTCGCGTGCGCATTGCCACTGAAAGCTATGGAGATGCACAAGCAGATACGCGTTCCTCTACAGGTAAAGAAAAGCATGTTTCGAAGTATTAAAAGTCACAGCCTCCCTTTATTTTATGGTTCTTTTCGGCTTTCAGCTTATGATTTATACTACAGTAACTAGCTTTTACAGTGTGTTTTTTCAAGATAAAATTAACAGAAAGATGAAGTTCAACTATACTGTCCAAAATCACATGAGACTATTTCTCTTTGGGTACTGCCTCTCGCGAATATCCAGAATTCAAAAATTTAAGTCATAAACCATCAACCCAAAAGAACCCATGCATTCACATCTTCACACCCCGGTTGTGCCCCGCTCAATTCGACTTATATAAGCTGGCTTATTATTTTTTACCAGAGTGGTTTATTTTACATTGTATCTACTGGTTGCTTTTTTAAGTAATTAAATTTAAAATAGAAAAACTGGTTAGCCCATATGACAATGCAAACGAATACGGGAAAAAAGCCAAAAAGATAGAAAAAAACGAAATCAAGGAATAGTGAACTAGAAGCCAAAAGCTAGAAGCTGAAACGATCCATTTTCAGAACCTGGAAAAAACCTAAACGAATTTTGTGATTCAAATTTTGAATCTAGGCGGTTTGAAACCGGTAACCATTCTGGTAACCAGTTAAAATCGATGAAAAACCAGCAAAACCGTTAGGAATTTGTTCTATCGATATTTATTATAGAACATGTAGGAGCATATTCATATTCGACCGAATTAAGTACATATTCAATTCGAATTCGTATCTGTTATGACATTCGATTAGTATTCATATTCGAAAATATTTAAATTCATATTTATTTTAAAAATATGAATTCGTATTCATATTTGACTCGTATCCGAACCAATTCCATCCCTAGCGAGAAGCGAAAGAAGCAAACAACTCGGACATTCACACTTGACGATGCGAATTCGACATATAGCCTTTGCAGTTTTCCCTCATGATGTTACCAATTCGCGATGTGGCCTGCCAGTGCAAACTTGGGCCTGACTTTGCCACACTCAGCTGTGCCCACGACGTAAGGCCGCACACCTGACGGGACTGCATGATCAGCTGGCGGCCTGAATTGGGCTAAGCCCTTGGATCTGGTGTTTCTAATGTTAGGCTGGGGGTGTCACGATATGTTTAGAAAAAACGATTTCGGACCCATGCTGTGCACTTGGTGGGCTTGAGTGGATCTGCTATGCCTAGTTAGGCCTATATTTGACTTACAATGGTTCCTTTTAAAAATACCGAAAGTGCCCATGTTTCGCGCGGGCTTAGAAGCATGGCAAGCTATCGTCCCCTGTTGGCTCGGCCTGTGGGAAACATGGTTGGCTCGGACGAAACAATGAGCCCAGTTACCCGCCGCCCAACTATGTATGGGCCAACCGCGTACCGGCCGTCAGGCATGGGCCTAGAATACAATCATTGGCTCGATCGGTTTGTATATTGTCGCGGAAAGGCCCAAGCCTAACAACTGTCAACCAGCAAGCCATCCTCGCATGCCATTTCGCTGGTCTCCGGTCATGCATGCACTGATGCACCTCATTCAGTGCATGCTTCGTACGGTCGTACCTACTCTTGATACCCAACGTTCAGAACGCAAAAAATGCCAAGTCGTGATCGTATCCCCCATGTTCCGTACTCTCAGAGTCTCCGACGCAAAAAAAATGCCATCGTGATGTGTACTACCAGAGTACACACTTTCACTTTCAAGACACTATTTAAATAAATATATTATATCTTTTATCATTTTTAGTATACTTAAATACTAATTCTAAGTACTTCAATGCGATTTGGTTGAAATTTTTTTTTCAGAGCTCTTTATTTTTGCTATATACCATTTTTCCATATGAAATGAGTATATATGCAAATTATGCTATAAAAAGTAGACTTTGATAAAAATTTTTGTAAAACTCACTTTGGAGTATTTTATAACCATTATTAGAGTATACTCAAATAGATAAAGAGATATAACAACATCATTTAAGTGGTATATAACAAGTAGGAGTATGTACTTCTAGTAGTATGAAGTCATTATATTTATATATGTACATGTATACATATAACTATTCTGTACCTGAGCGTAGAATAACTTATTCTATGCTCCAGCCAAGCCCCCTGCCCCGACCCAGCCCATCCCCCACCGAGTGTGCATGACCCACCTGTCCTCAACCGTTCGCGCCAATTACAAGCCACAAACCCACAACCCGCCTACCCCACCCTTCCGCGGTTCATCTTTGCAGTAAATTGATATGCATTAGGACATAATTGTGGTATCACTTTTTATCGCTTCATATGACCAAGATGCGCCATAGCTTGGTGGGTCAGAACTCTAACAACGCTGCTAAGTAAATTCACAAGACAATAAAAGCAGTTACATCAGGCTATAAATTGGTATGCATCTAGATGTAAATTGATTTCCAATTGGTATGCATACGGCTAAGTGAAGCAGCAAACTCTAATGATGCATCCAATAAATTCGTTAATACAATATAAGCGGTTTTATCTGACCATAATTTGAAATTTATCTGGATGTAAATGTGGTATTCATTTTTAATGGCGCTATCGCACAATGGTTCTATTTTTTCATTTGATCATAAATTAGAATGTATCTGGATGTAAATGTGGTATCTATTTTTACTGTCGCTATCACAGTGATTCCATCTTTTCATCTGGCTATAACTTGAAATGTATCTAGAGGTAAATATGGTATCTATTTTTACTGCTACCATCACATGGCCATCATACGTCACGGCTAGGTGTGGCAGTAAACTCTAACAACATGTCCAGCAAATTGGTCAGCATAGTAAAAGAGTATTCACCTGTTCGTAACTTGGTTTGTATCTGATCATAAATGCGATTTTCATTTTTACGGCGTCCGTAACATAGCTATGGTGTCGGCATGAGAGACAACGGATATGCGGCAGCAGTAAAACTCCACAACAAGGGCGACAGTGATTGATTACCACCGATGGGGTGGGCTCCCACGACTTTGTGATGGACGGTCTCACGCCATTTTACTGCCAATTTAGTGTGGCACCATCATGTGGCATGGTCGAAGATGACGGGTAGGGGGCAGTGCGGTGGAAGATGACGAGTAGGGAGCTGGCACGTATGGTTATATTGGTGCTTACGCGGGGGTGCCTAGGTGTGGTAGGTCATGGTCGGACGCACGGGTGTGATCGTGTCGCACGCCTCCGTTACGACCGTGAGCGTAGAACGCCAGCACGTAATAACGCTTCTCTCTCTCTCTCTATATATATATATATATATATATATATATATATATATATATATATATATATATAGTAGAGTAGCAGTAGTATATTCTTCAAAAGAAAAGAGAGTACTAGTAGTACGTTGAAACAGTAATGTATGGAAATCCTAAAACTACACAAAGAAACGTCGCGGATAAACCCATCTAACATGTGACAGGACTACATCGAACTTAACAGCAATTTTTTTCTTCCGTTAGCGTTGTCTTCGTTAGGAGTAATGCTCATTTGGCTGCTCATCTTTGTACTAAAAAAGCGTCACCGTTTAGTCTTTGGTTTAATCAGGTACTAGACCTTTTATTCTCGTGTATTCAGCATGATTGTATTCCTGCTAACGAATTAAAGTCCTACTAACAAATGAAAGTGCCCGTGATTCTATAAAAAAACTAGCCACACATGTAAAATATTCGTGCTCATGAACGAATGAAAGTGTCGTTGATACAAGATTAGACAGTACATTTATATGCACCCTTGGTCGAATTCGAAAACTACCAAGGATGCGAGGGGGAAACGAGAACCACCCACAAATAGATGGACAAGTGTATTACATATAAGCGTCTAGGGTTACAAAATGACCTCCTCCTCCCCACTTACAAGAGGTCCTATTTATAGAGTGGGACAAGGAGGCGAGTGAAGTTATAAGTTAGCCTTCAAGGCTTAATTTACTCCTAAGGGTATTTTTATCCTTTACACCAAGTAGGTCCTGTCACATCTAAGGGACTCTGGAGCTAGTCTGCGGATCTCGCTTGAGGTTACTCCCTGACCCTATTCGAGGATGGCCTCCGGACCCCACCCGAGGTTGGCCTCCAGACTTTGTCTTGGATCAGCCCCGAACCTCATCCGAGGTGGAATGAATCATGTCTAGGGTTGGTCTACGAACCTCATCTAGGGTGGACTACAGACCTTGTCCAGGGTTGGACCGCAAACCTCATTTGGGGTGGACTCCAGACCTCGTTTGGGGTTGGTCCACGGGCCTCGTCTGGGGTTGGCCCATAGACCTTGTCTGAGGTGGATTCCCTGATGTGTGATGCCACATCGAAGTTGTCGTGAGCCCACGGTAGCATGGGGACACTCTCTCAATAGTAGCCCCTCGCCGATCCGGGTGGTTATCAACCGGTCGCCCTGGCTGGCGCACCGACTTGCAGAAGGGGTCGGCGCGTTGCCTCAAGTCAATGATACCATTGGTAGCCTATAATGCATTCTGACAATACAGTAAAATACCTTAATCTTCGCATGAACTTCAGATGATAGGTTTGCCCACGCCTCCGGGCTGGATTCCCTTAGTGTTCATCAAAGGGTTGTTGCTCCATTTGAATGCTAGTTCCTGTAGAAAAGAAGAAAAGTAGCTTTTAGAATCTAAAAAGAAGAGGCCCATAGAGTGGGAGAAGGAGACAAGTGAAGTTATAAGTTTGCCCTCGAGGTCTAGGTTACTCCTAAGAGTATTTTCGTTCTTTACGCCAAGTGGGTCTTGTCGCGTTCGAGGGACTCTAGGGCCAGTCCGCGGACCTCGCTCACGATTGCTCCCAAACCCCGTCCGCGGTTAGCCTCCAGACCCCACCCTAGGTTGGCCTTCGAACTTCATCTTGGGTCAGCCCCCGGACCTTGTCTGGGGTTGGCCTGCGGACCTTGTCTAGGGTTGGTCCATGGATCTCATCTAAGGTTGGCCCACATACCTCGTTTGAGGTAGATTCCCTAATGTGTGATGTCACACCAAATTTGTCGTGGGCCCGAGATACTGCAGGGACCATCTCTCAACAAAAAGTGCCCTCTCAAAAAAATCTAGCCACACGTGCAACACAGGTGGCACCGATCGATATTGGACATACTAGCCATCCGTTGGCAGATGATGTTTACATAGTACTCTTGTTTAGTCTTGGCATTAATTAAGCTAGCTACTTGCAGCATTAGTTATATAGAATTGCTAAAACAATTATTGAATGTTTTTTTAAAAAAAGTTAGACCTTGTGATTTCGCTTGGAGATTCGTCATCTGGCTGATGGGTTCCTCTTCCCTGGCACCGGTGGTGGCGAGTTACGGCAATGGCTCACCAAATTATGGTTAGGGTTCACCATGTTAGGGGTTTAGGTTCATCGAGACCCTAGATTTAGAGGAATGCTAAGGTGGTGGAGGACCAACAGTGGTAGGGCGGCGAGGCGATAGTGGTGGTGCTGGCTGCGAGCTTTGGGGGAGGGGAGGGAGGCGGTACAGGTCGGTGGGGACGACGAAAATCTACTAGCAGTTAGGAGGCAGGGGTGGTGGTGATAGATCCGGCAGATCCCACCGCTAGAGATGAGGGCGACGGGGAGGCGAGCTGTGCTCGCAGAGGAAGAGGATGTGGTTGTATAGGCGAGCAACGCCGGAGGAGGAGGCAGTAGTGGCAGCGGGGGTAGAGACCGACGGGCCTCATTGGTGCTAGGGCAACACGAGGTAGCGCGTTGGAGATGGTGGGGGCAGCGGCTAGGAAAGAGAGGGTGGTAGGTTAGGGTTGGTAAGGGAGTAGTTTTAATAGGATTTGGGGATGGATATGGAGTGTTAGATCTCCATCCGATGGCTCAAAATCTTACTATTTTCTAAAAAAACTATTGAATGTGTAGTATACAAACCCTTAGTTATATGCAACTAACGATAAGTTTGTGGTCTAAATGTACTATACACAGGTGCGGCGAAGCTTGAGACCACAAATTAACCTAGCTAGCTACACGATCGATCAAGATAGGAAGTTCTAGAGTCCTCCGCCTGGCCTGATATCGTTCTTATGCTTGAATTAATGAAAGGAAAACATTTATATAACACATTGAACTTTGCTCAAAAATCTGTCCAGCACCCGAACTATAAAATAGGACATTTGACCCCCTGAACTTTGCAATCCAGTTCAAATAACACCCTGATCCAATTTCGGATGGTGGTATTTTTCGCGTGGCATGATGAGTGGGTAGTTTTACCATGTAGGATGATACGCCGGTCAAATTTGTTGCGCTACAGGTAGGAAATTACCACATAAACAAGGAAACTCCGCTAGTAACAGATCACGGGATTACCACTAGACGCATAATTTCTGACTAGGGATCGTTTAAAAATAATCATCGTAGAAATATAGAGTTTCACAATCAAGTCACACACTTGATAATAAATATTAATGATATTATTTAAGAAATAAGATAACATATTATCCAATAAATCATGAACATAACAAAATATAATTATCTCTATGATTGCATTTAGGGCATATTTCCGACAAAGTTTAGGTGAATGATAGGTAGGGCCCACATGACATTCTCTCTCAAATCGAAATAGTAAGGGAGAAAACTACATAGGGCAGTGGCCATGGAAGCATGGTTGGGAGCTTGATGGAGGAGAAGTCTTTGTGGGTCCCACATATCATTGATCTAACTTAGCCAACGTGTCATCTTATGCAGCAAAACTGCCCACTCATCGTGCCACGTGAGCACACTACTACAAAAAGGGTCATCACAGATGATTCGGATCATCATCACGATTTGTTTTCGAACACTCAGATTTATATGTCAGTGATAATCGAAGGTTATCACAGACGGTTTGTGAGCTGTTTGTGATAAAAAATAATACAGACGGTTTGTAACTAGAACCGTCTGTGAAGAAAACTATTACAGATGGCTCGAACTAAAAACCGTCTGTGATACTCACACATCATAGATGGTTCTAGTTACCAACCGTCTATGATTGGCGAGTATCACAGACGGTTGGTATATAGAACTGTCCGCGATAGTCCTTCATAGACTGTTTATAGTACAAACCGTCTATGATAGTTCATTCTATACCTAAAATTTTTCTATTTTTTGGCTATCCTTAAGAAATAATGTTACCTATGCCATTTGAAAACAAGCAAATACAGTGGCAAACACAACAACATATTCTATTTTTATTAAGATTAGAATCCACCATTACAGCATAACAAGATAACAAATCCAACTCTTTAACACGACAAGAATATATAAGAAATAGAGATCCTAGTAGACAGTAGAAGCTGAATGCAACGCGTGATGTCCTTGATGCCTGCCATCAAGGAAGAGAGGGGAGAGCATCGGATGACGGCCGGATATCACCGGCAATAGAGAGGCGGCTGTAGCGTTACCTTTGTGGCACGATGGTGAGACTGCACAAGACACTCTTACGATATTTATAACAAGAGTGTGTTGTGTAGTTGACTGTGGTGTCACAACGGAGGCGCTAACTCACGGTGGTAGTTGGTGTCATCGAGGAACAAGTTAGAAGTGGATGAACTAGCTAGAAGCAGTAGTGCACCGTGGTATCACAACAAGAGACGGAGGAGCTAGCTCACAGTGGTAGTCGGCGTAGTCTAGGGGAGGATGTAGGAAGCTAGTGGATGAACTTACGTGTGAGTGCTGGTGGAAAGGGAGAGAGGGATTAATTAATAAGGGCCGAGCGGTGAGAGGAACCGATGCCTACCATTCTATGTGGAGAGAATGGATAGGTGGGATCAAAATTCTAGGGGATACGCCACGGATCGGTGACATGTCATTATCATAGACGGTTTGTTATACGAACCGACTGTGATAATGCACATATCATAGACGGTTTGTTATACGAACCATCTGTGATAATGCACATATCAGAGACGGTTTATTATACAAACCGTCTATGATATTAATATCAGAGACGGTTTGGTATACGAACCGTCTGTGATAACGCTTAAATATGTTCGCCATAATCCAGCTCTTCTAAACTATCCTCTTCCTCATCTTCTTCACCAATTTCTCAAAAATGGCATCTAATATTCTTTTGATCTCCTTCCTCACATTTATCCATCATGAGTTATTCGGTCGTAACCTTACACAGGCGGCCAATAATTGATGTTTGGACCAGCTCCTCCGCTTATGCCCTGCTCTCCTACCTCGACTCGCTTCCATCCGTCAGTTGGACCTCATCATATGCTGTCGATAGAGGTGCCTCGTTGCTGCTTAGGAAAAGGAAACCACCCTCAGCCTCGTTCTTCTCTGCAATGTGCACAAAGAGGAAGAAGCTCTTACAGGAGTGGAGAGACACATGGATAACATTGCCGATCAAGCAGAAGTGGCCGATTCTGAGAAAGCTTATCATGGCATCCTCTTTGAGATTATAGGCTAGAGGAGGAAGTAGAGAGGGCAAGGGCAATCTTCACGGCATTCGAGAACTCAGCGGCTGATCCTCCAACTCCAAAAGTCGAAGAAGAAGCATATGAAGCCCAAAAGACTAAGATCTGGGAATCTCTTTTTGGGACATTTGTAATAAGTTTGCCTTGAATTTGTCTCTCGTGTCAGTAGCTTCTGTTGTTCATATGATAAAGAACAAAACACATATGGTTGTACATAAAAACTGTTTGTGATAGTTTAATAGACGATTCTAATTAAAAACCATCTATGATAATGTGTATATCATAGACAGCTTTTAAACCTAACCGTCTGTGATAGTTTCAGAGACGGTTTTAGCCATGAACCGTCTGTAATAATTAAAGTACAGGCGACTCCACATGAACCGTCTGTGGTGAGGCATCCGGTATAGCTTATTTTGTAGTAGTGGCAATATTACCATGCGAAATTAGGTCAAGGTATTATTTGAACTGAATTGTAAAGTTCAGGAGGATCAAATGTCTGGTATCATAGTTTGGGGTGTTTGATAGACTTTCAAGTAAAGTTTGAAATGTTATATGGAATTATTCCTTAATGAAAACATGAACAGCTGTGGGTTTTATGAGTTGCATATGGAAACTAAATTACTCTCATAATAAGTGAGTAATCTATTATTATATTATATTATAAAAAGATAGGCAAAGAAGCTGTCAAAGGTGGGCCCCACCTGTCAAAGAAAGAATTTATCTCTCCTCTATTTATTTTTGGGTTTAATATGAAATTGAACTTTGGCGAGCCTATTATCGCTTGTTTTAACTCTAAATTTAATGAAACTTGTTTCTAAATTTTTCTAAAATCAAGATCTATCTAATGGTCCTAGTTTTGTTCAATTTGAAGTTCATTTAAATTTTCTTGGTCTTTATTTGCTATGCTTGTTTGTTGTTCGTTTTTTGATACGACATTCGAGTACGAAGACATGGACGAGCCCCAAATTGACGTAATACAAGAGTACCAGGACTAGCATGCAAATTTATGTTCATTTAAATTAACAAATTACATGCTTAATTTGTTATGCAAATATGTGTCAACCTTAAAGTAGTTACATGCCTAGTTGATAATATAGTAATATTATTTATGCCATCCTTGACATTTGAATCACATGATTCTTGTCACCCTTAATACTAAGTGGTAACCTCACTAGCTATAAGTTGTACTTAAGTGACATGCTAGTCTTGCTTAAATATCAGGGTATTAGTTGCCCTAATCATCATCTTTTAAACATGAAACTTGTTTTGGTAGTCATTGAATGAAAATGACAAGTACTTTGGGATAACTTAGTTTATACTTCTCAAAACTCTAAAACTTGTTGTTACCATATATAGGCAGATGGTATGATGGTTGGTGCGGATATAGTACGAGAAATGATAGTTTGTGGCATGTACCGCCCAAATAATTTAAGGACTTACTCCTATGATGACCTCCTAATGTAAAACAATACAACCACAAGTTTATAATGGTGTCAACCTAACTAAATAATTTGTATCCGCCAGTGCAAGTTGCACCATTGGCGTGATCCACGAGTCGTGTCACTGGTTTGAAGCCGTCGTGGACACGGGTCGTGTCGCTGGCATAAGTCGCTATGTGGCGCAAGAGGGGTTATGTGTGTGACGGATGTAGGCACCCTCAGATGAAACCTTAGCGGGTGTAGCTTACACTAGGTGGTGCATTTGTAAAGGCTTTGTAATGATTTCCTTGATTCACATGTCTAAGGTAATGTGTGGAACATAACAAGTTGATTATCTCTTGTAGGTAAAGTGTACAATCTTTGCAGAGTATAAACTGTTCGAACAGTCATGCCCACGGTCAAGGGTGGGAATGGGAGTTTGCTTAAGTTAGTTTCTATTTTAGAAACCTTTATGGGTGAGATAAAAACTCCTCGGGTGGATGTAACCCTGAATTTGATTTTTCCTAAGTGAATGTAATCCAGTGTTGTTAATTGGGTGGATGTAACCTTAGTATCAAAATTAAGCATATGGTTGATGAAACCTATACCGCTATAGATATTACACACTTTCACTCTCTTTAATAAAACATGATCTTGTTAAAATGTGAAGTTATAGGAATTATTAAGTATGGTAGTTTCAAAATATTGTCTTTAGCAAATAAAAGAACCTAAGCCATCTTTGTCAAAAACTTTCATGTATAAATATTCCATTCTGTGTTGTCTTGCGGCGCACTGTGGATTATGCTCACCCTTGCTCTCAAAACCCTTCAGAGCCAGTGGATCAAGGTCACTACGTCTACTATGAAGATCAAGGAGTTGATGGTGAGGATGACGATGGATATTAGATTAGGTTGGCTAGTCTAGTTCTCACCCCAATCTGCTCGACCAAGTCGATGTTTGTGTACGCTAATATTACTCAAGTCTTCGGTTAATATCGGTCGTATATAGGTCATTCCAGTCACTTGCATGTGGCGAGATGTGTCTTCCTCTTTTGCTTTCGCTTTCGTGTGATGTAACTAATTGGCCTGAGTGGCCCTACTATAAACTCGATTCGATGTGGTCTAGTTAACTCTGATGACTTGTAATATTAATGTATGGTACAATTTACGTTGTGTATAAAATAATTCAATAATGTATCGTGAGTAATATCACTGGTTTAGATATACAGTGATTTTATATAGGATTCTGGATTGACTAAATCCTGATCCGATAATGAAATTAGAGTTCTAATTCAATTCCGTGTTGAAATGGAATTGGTTTACGATTCCAATTCTAATGTTTAGATGGTAACAAAATTGCAAACATGAATTATAATCCAATCCAATTCCCCATTCCGTTTGGTTCCATACCTTTAAAATCCCCATCCCGTCACCCATTCTCTCTCTCTCTCTCCAACCCCTCCCTCAACTCTGGTGGCCGGCAAGCTTGCCGGCGGCGAGGGGGTCCCATCTCCACCTCTTCTGCACCTTCTCCAACATCGACTGCAGCCACCGCTTCCTCCGCATGGTCTAGCAAATCCAGGCGGCGGTGGATCTCGGCTATCCTGGCAACAGAGAAGAATGAAGACGGCCAAATAGATCAACGATGGCGGTGGCTCGTGACAGAGGATACGAGGAAGCCAGAGAAGAAGGCCGAGTAGATTCCGGCGGCGGTGGATCTCAGCCATCCCGATGGTGATGTTGATGGGAGCTCGTCAGCGGCGGCCATGGATTTCGGCCCCCAGATCTGGTTGTATCCACGGGGTGTCAAGGCCATCGGGAGAGAGGCGGTGGTCTGGAGCTCACCGGCGACAGTAGTGATCGATGGGAGCCCAACCGGCAAGGCGGTGGTCGTCGTCCCCGAAGGCTTTGACGGGCGGTCTTGGTCTCGAGTAAGTCGTGAATGGTGTCAATGTGAACGAGTCTTTGATTTCCAGCGAAATCAGATGTGTTAGATTCTAAATTGAAGCAATTGTGTTAGGTTCTAAATTGAAGCGGCCCAGCTTCTTGCTATAATCGATTATGTGGAATTAGGGTCAAATTCCACCATTCAATTCTAAAAGCATCCAAATAGCCAATTCCAATTCCACAATTCGGTCCTCAATTCAGAGACCCAAACGTGGCGTAATACGATTAGAACTCTACTCCTCTTTCAAATAGAATTCATACTTTACTTTAGAGAAAGACCATATAAGTTATAAGGTTTGGCCATAGAGAACCTAAGAAGCAAGCCATAAAGCAAGTAAGAAGGACTCATCCAAAGTAGATGTACATAAGAGGACTGAAGGCTACGTTATTCTCTCAGTATTAGAATCTTATATAAGATAATGATCTACAGGTCCTAAGATGTTCATAAGAATTACGAGAGAGCAATTATGTTTGTACTTTTTTTGAGGTTGTGTTTAAGAATTTGTGATATGTTTTGTCAAATCTTTTCTTTTTTTCTATCGTGGTTGCTTTGTCCTCATTATTTTGATTCTCATCAGGATTTATCTACTTTATTGTTGATACTCTACACGCGTATCTTACAAAGAGTATAACAAAAGTAAAAAAAGTATGATAAACGATGAATAAAAATAAGAAAACAAAAGGTCAAAGATGCTGTCGACATGAAACTTCTCTCCCTTTTCTTTTAACTCCCAATCGTGTTTGGACTCACAACCTTACCGTGTTATAGCTCACCATTCAGTGGAGCACAGGAACTCCTTTTTTTTTGTGCGGGTACAACCAAATTAACGGTTCACTAGCATAAGTTACAGTGTTGTATGCCAAATTCAACGGACACGGTGTATTCTTACGTTGAATGGATAGATCACGATGGACTTTGCATTTCATCGCTGAAAAGGTGTTAGCATCTGATACATCCATACACATTGTCACAATATTGCCCTGTAGAAAGTCATGAAACGAAACGATCGGTCGAATTCTATAAAAATCGAAAGAGAGCATTTCCTAGAATGCAATTTTTTTAAGGAAAAACATCGACTTGTAAAAGTGTAAGAATGCGATAGCTTTGCAGCTCTGTCCTCATCTCTCTCCTCTGTCGTGAGGACATTGGTCCTTGCTACTTTGGAGCTCCTGTTCTGGATTTTTTTTATATGCTCGAACAGCTTTGCCCTGATAAGACTAGACACAGGAAAGTTTGTTTAGCTTGCAGCATCGGATACTTTCTTTTTTGGGGTGCGAAATTTTTTATTTGCACTTGAGACAAACAAGTAAATTTCCCAGATATGCAAACAAGCAAAATTTCCAGATATGGCCAAACATTCTTACTGGAGGAAGGTTCTTATGCGATTAGGATGTGACCACTAACTAAGCTATGGTGTCTTCCCTCTTTTCGTTAGGAGAAAACAAGAGTTAATTCCTGTCAAGTTTTTTTTCTTAATTTGTGTGTTCCTATGCAAAATGGGGAGAAATTAAAGAAAGGTGTGCAGATGTGCAATACTTCGTATTGTTTGGTTAGCGACCAAAGTTTGTACATGCCAGTCTTTCCCAGATGAATTAATGTAACTAGATTTAAGATGATTATCGCACACTTTTGTGCTTCATTTTGGTTTAACTGGCCATAATAAAAATGTGGCAGCCACAGCTAGCCGCATATAATATATAGGTCATGTAATATACTGCTCAAATGAGTGCAATATTGCTAGGTTGATCCGATGAACTTGAGCTAGCTCAGCTCCTAGCCTCAATAATAATTTACCCTATTATTTTTAACTTATGACTTATATCTTATGACTTTCTTTAAATAAATAAATAGTGTGGCTTCTTTGCCACCATTTCGAAGCGGTTTATCAGGATAATCTTTTCGAAGCGGCTTATCGGTTTATCGACATTTAGTTCGTTCGTACAAGTGCTCACGCTAAAATTAAAAACCATAAACTACAATCAGAAGTTATAAATCATAGCTGAAAAGAACGTATCCAAAACCGGTGGCCGGTAGTTTTAGAGAATGGCCATATACACCTAACTTCAAAAAGTTGACATGACACTTAAATCAAATTAGTTAGGCCATATTATGTGGGGCCTCAAATTTGAACCAACCCATCGAAAGTACAGCAAATTGAACTATATGTCCACGAGCATGAATATACCCGATCAAACCTAAACTATCCTTTCAAAACAGATTTGGTCTAGATATATGAACGATATTCTTTCTTGGGTATTTCTTTTAAAACAAAAACCTGGCTGATCCGGCACAACGCGAACTGAAGCCCAGCAAACACTCCACGAAAGCCACAGTAATGGGCCTTTTCTCTCGGACAAATGGTTCGGTCCTTCAAAAGTTTCTCGATCGTTCACGAAGCACAATCAAATGGGGGTATATAGGCAACTTTATCTTCACTTTTTTGACAGTTCCCGATGCCATGCTCTCACTGCTACCATTAACTCTAAATTCAAAGAAGATTCAATCAGTTATCATCTCATGGCTGATTGGCAATCATCGCTCGCTGTAGCTACTGGCCGTAATTACTCTCACCCTGTAGCCACTTGCCGGTGAGAGTGCTTGAGTTCGATTAGTAGCCATCAAACTCTTGCCATTACAATATTAGATCACAAAGATAACATAATAGTAGACTTGCTGTTGTTCGCTGTCATCTCGACGATGAGATTTGATGTTCGCTGTCATCTCGATGATGAGAGTTGACACACGAAGGATCGGAGTTTGGGGAACACTTCCTTTCATTGATTTTTAGTAAACGACCAACTGTCCAATAAACATGAAGCTATCAAAGCAATTGTACAGTTATACCCCTCGTTAATTAATGGCTAGATGCAGTGGAGGTGTTAACACCTCCAACACAGCACCTCTTCGTGGACCGAACCAGGGCTCTCTCTCTCGAGCCCGGCAAGGCACCACGTCACTGACACGCGGGACCGGCGCGGCGGCCTGTGAGTCACGCCCTCGGCTCCTCCCCGAAAGCGAACCATATCCATGCTGTGTGGGGCCGTGACCAATGAGCGCAGGCCACGTGCCATATCCGGGATACCCTCTCCAAACCGCTCCCTCCACGACGGCAGGAGCAGCATCTCCCCCACCCCCGGCCACGACCTCCTCCTCCTTTGCTCTGCCTCCTCCCCTTCCTTACCCCACCCCCGACGCGTCCTGCGCAGCAAAGCACACAGGAAGGGCGAAAGGTCCCGCCGGCGCAATGGAGCTCACAGGCGCGATCATCTCGGCGCCGTTCGGCTGCCGGGTGTGGCGCGGCGGCGGGCAGCGCCCGCAGGGAGCGGCCTGCAGGGGCGGTGGCGGCGGCAGGAGGAGGCGGGTGGGGCCGGGCGTGGGCGTGGCTGGGCACTGGAGGAGCTGGAAGGTGAGGTGCGTGGCCACGGAGAAGCACAAGGAGAAGGCGGCGGGGCTGGGGGTGGAGTTCGCAGACGAGGAGGACTGCATCAAGGGCGGCGGCGGCGAGCTGCTCTACGTGCAAATGCAGGCCACCAAGGCCATGGACAGCCAGTCCAAGATCGCCTCCAAGGTAGCACCTCCCGCTCGCCGGCCAAATCCCTACATCACCGCTCGTTAATCCTTTCTTCTACGCTACTAATTGTTAATCATCGTTGTTCTTGATCTGTTTTTCTTTCTTTGGTTATTAATTGTTAATTTCCATGCATGTTCTGATGAACATGAATAGTATAAGAGATTTCGTCCCTAGTTAGCGTTATACTAAAATATAGTCGATTGGGAAAATCCACAGCATTATCCTGCCATAACAAAAGTTTTAAAAGATATTAAAATGAGTTTGGAAGGCAAATTGAAAAATACCTCAACAATCTCACTGTTGCAGTGTCTCGTGTAAATGCTCATCACACTACCATGCCAATAGACCAATATATATATAAGTACATGTATGATATATATATATAAAAATCCCTTACACAACAGGATAAATACAAAGCTAATAAAACACATCTAAATGGTATCACGTTGTCGCCTATTTTGACAAAGTCAAAGAACGAACAGTCATGTTGCCCATGCTGTGTCATAACCAGGGTTCATCATTTTGGATGAAATGGGGTGAAATTTCAGAAATTTCACCCCTTTCGTCACCCTCCGAAACAAATTTGATTCGGCCAAAATTTGGCCGAATTTGGCCCTATTTGAAATATGTTCAAATTTCATCCATAATTTGGTTAAATTTCATCAAAATTTAGATGATATTTGAAATTTTCATCCGAAATTTTGGCTGAAAGGAACGAAATTTCGGTATTTCACTTGTTTCGCCAACCTCCAATTTTTTTTTCAAAACGAAACATTTAACCCTGGTCATAACAGTTCCTTGGGGAAATGAATATACGGAGACCAGAGATATCCTCGGACTGTTCTCCGAGGGTGACATGAAAGAGGAAAGATAAGTCACATGCACATCTATTAGGGTGTTAAGGGTTAATTAGGACGTGAAGGTACTATATTGTGCTGATTAATTGCACCTTCGGAAAAATCTTACCTGTTTGCACATTGTACAGTGATGCTGAATTCGTTGTACTGCACACTCACGGCATTTTCAGTCCAATGTCACGCCTTTAACAACCTGTTTGCACATTGTACAGTGATGCTGAATTCGTTGTACTGCACACTCACGGCATTTTCAGTTCAGTCTCACGCCTTTGACTTGCTTTAACTCAAGTAATCAAGTGGAGTACTAGACAAAGGCACTTCCCCAAAAATCATGCCATTTTTCTGTGACCTGATCCTGAGGTTCTGGACCGGGACACCCCTTGTTCAAGTTACTAGCCTCCTGAGAGTGCAAACAACTTCAACTGAAGTCTGAAACTTTTTTTCTAGAACACGCAAAAGAATTGTGTGTCTTTTTTTCCATTAAGAAGAGAATTCACAACTGGTTCCGAAAGCATAAGCAAGAGCAACTTTGGACTGAAGGGGCAACCCTTGAAGTCTGAAACTTTTGTACCGTAAACTATGCTATGCACCATAGTCAGGATGTTTCAGTTTTTGTTTTACCGAAACTACGCTCAGAATATTTTCTTCAAGAATGAATGAATAAATTCCCAAATGTAGAGGACTCTGGTGTATACATATTAGTATACCTCAAGCAAATAAGTACGCGCTCTGAATTTTTCTATGCAGCTGTTGCCAATATCTGATGAAAATACAGTGCTTGATTTGATCATCATTGGCTGTGGTCCGGCTGGCCTATCCCTAGCTGCAGAATCAGCTAAGAAAGGGCTCACCGTTGGCCTCATTGGCCCTGATCTTCCATTCACGAACAATTACGGTGTATGGGAGGATGAATTCAAAGGTAGCATATTATTTGCAGCATTCCGTAACATCTTTACCAACATAATTTAACATGATTATACTTGTTCCTCTTTTGCTGTCCAGATCTCGGTCTAGAGAGCTGTATTGAGCATGTCTGGAAGGATACTATTGTCTACCTAGACAGTAACAAGCCGATACTGATTGGCCGTGCATACGGCAGGGTGCACCGAGACTTGCTGCATGAGGAGTTGCTGAGAAGGTAACTTTTCTGATAGTGATCCTTGAGATTCAAAAGCATCAAGCAACGTGAAAATGATTGATGAGAAACAACACTTCAATTATTATTGGCAGATGTTACGAAGCCGGTGTTACATACCTCAACTCGAAGGTGGACAAGATCATAGAATCTCCGGATGGACATCGGGTAGTCTGTTGTGAAAGTGATCGCGAGATACTTTGCAGGCTTGCCATTGTTGCATCAGGAGCAGCATCTGGCAGGCTTCTAGAGTACGAGGTTGGAGGTCCACGTGTTTGCGTGCAGACTGCATACGGAGTAGAAGTTGAGGTACACACTGCCCTGAAGAAGCTTCTCCTTTCGATTCATTGCTAATTTCATAATTTTTAGTGACGATCATCACGCTCATATTCTTTCTACTTGAAATTTTCGACATGTTATTTGGGTACTGTTTGTTTGTGATTTCAGAATGATTACAAATTTTCAGGTGGAAAACAATCCATATGATCCCAGCTTAATGGTTTTCATGGACTACAGAGATTGTTTCAAAGAGAAATTCTCACACCCTGTGGAAGGAAATCCAACTTTCCTCTATGCCATGCCCATGTCATCCACACGGGTTTTCTTTGAGGTCTATATAATTTTTTAGCACCATGGTTTCTGTAATCGGTACTTTCCCATGCTTATGAGTTGCTGATAGAAATCATTTATCACAGGAAACATGCCTAGCTTCTAAAGATGCAATGCCCTTTGATCTACTTAAGAAGAGGTTGATGTTTCGGTTGGATGCTATGGGAGTTCGCATCCAAAAAGTTTATGAGGAGGTAAGAAAGTTATGGTTTGATAGCAATATTGTGCTTCTCTTTTTCAGATGTACACTGAAAATTCAATTCAAATGCTGAACGTTGATTTCAGGAATGGTCCTACATTCCTGTTGGAGGGTCCTTACCGAACACAGATCAGAAAAATCTTGCATTTGGTGCTGCAGCAAGTATGGTGCATCCTGCAACCGGTACAAACAAATCCTCGTTTTGGACTAATCATTTCCTTCCTCTTCTTTAATAATGTATTAACAGTGTTCTAGAAAATCATCATAGGATACTCTGTGGTCAGATCTTTGTCTGAAGCTCCGAGATATGCTTCTGTGATATCCGATATCTTAAGAAACCGTGTCCATTCTGGACAATATTTGCCTGGAAGTTCTCAAAGTTCCAGTCCATCAATGCTCGGTACAGTTTTCTTATGGTCTTCACATTGAAAAGCATCGCTTCAATATAAACACAGCTTTGTTCTGTAAAATTTCAGAGAACTGAGCAAAACTTTATGCTGCTAATTGTTATCTGATGTTCCAGCATGGAGAACACTATGGCCTCAAGAACGAAAACGGCAACGCTCATTCTTCCTTTTCGGATTGGCATTGATAATACAACTGAACAACGAAGGCATCCAAACATTCTTCGAAACCTTTTTCCGGTTGCCGAAATGGTAATCATACTCGCGGTTGCATTTGTTGCTTGTTTTCAGTCTATTTTCAGATGAAATTCAATGTTTACAGCGTACTGAAGATTACCTTCCAGCAAGCTCGGATCACCATTATTTTCTTCAACAGGATGTGGCGAGGATTCCTTGGCTCGACACTTTCATCGGTGGATCTCATACTCTTTGCATTCTACATGTTCGCACTCGCGCCAAATCAATTGCGAATGAACCTCGTCAGACATCTCCTCTCCGACCCGACCGGCTCGACAACGATCAAGACCTACCTGACCTTGTAAAACTATTTCTCCAAACTGCAAGAATACTAGAAAGTGTACAGTTTTGTAGTTGTACATAACATAGCGAGAGGATGTGGGGGGTTACTTGGCATGCTAGAAAAGCAAGACCCTTCACAAAGTATTATGTATGCTCTGGTAATGGGATACAATATTCAGAAGGAAGGGGAACACATGTTGCGTGCTGGAATAACAAGTAGGGGAATAAAGTGGATCATGGATCATGTATAGTTGAATTGGCCATATTTAGGCCTTCTCTCCTTTGTTTCTCTTTCCTTTCCGTTTTTTTACCTTTGCCTGGTTTTCTCCATGCCCAATAACACCTTATTTTAGGCTGCTCAGTCAAAATTTTTTCCAGAAACCAGAGAGAGAGAGAGAGAGAGAGAGAGAGAGAGAGAGAGAGAGAGAGAGAGAGAGAGAAATGAATGGAAAAGAAAATAACAGAAATGGTGCAAGAATAGTATGAGGTTGTCCTTGTTCCATTGATATGGCATTTAGCTGCAAGAAGTAGGGGAAGGAGGAGGCCAGGAGGAGAGACATTCAGGTTGGAGGCAAGGAAGGAAGGGAGGAGGAGGAAGAGAAGGGACACGTCTCTCTCTCCCTCGACCTCTGCCTCTCTTCCTCTTCTTGGCCCCTTCCTATTACATCCATCGCATGATCCACTGACGGGTCCATCGCCGGCATCCATCTCGGTCGGCAGCGGCGGCGGCGACAGGCGTGCCCACTCACCGGGACTGCAGGGGCACGATGCAAGGAAGCCCACTCAGCCCCGACGAGCACCGGGCCACCTCGCCGTCGGGCCTGCACCAGCCGGCGTCGACGATCGTCGTGGCCATCGACCGGGACCGGAACAGCCACCTGGCCGTGAAGTGGGTCGTCGACCACCTCCTCTCCGGCTCCTCCCACATCATCCTCCTCCACGTCGCCTCCCACCACCCTGCGGTCAACCGTACGTCACTAGCCATTAACGTCTGCATGCGTGCGTGCGATCGATCTTTGGGATTTGGATGGCGTCGTTCTTGTGCAAGAACTAAACTACTCTTTGAGACAAAAAAAAATGCAAGAATTGATGTGGATTTGTTGTTGTGTAGATGGATTTGCCATGGCCGAGACGACGCAGGGCGCGCTGGAGGCTGAAATGAAGGAGATCTTTGTCCCCTACAGAGGGTTATGCACTCGGAACGGGGTAATGGCAATGCAAACCCGACATCCTATCCCGTAAAATTCTTTCAGATCAATAGAAAAATGTTCAATGTGGAAGGAATTGTTAATAAAAAAAACAAGAATATTCGTTCGACTATCTTACATTTATTAGCATGCACACATATTCTGATTTAAGTTTTAACATCCATGGCACATGTCACAAGATCAAATAACCCACCGTGTGGAAAACAAAATACCCTGCTATATACAATATAATTCAAGACCGTGCAGGGATGTTAATTTTCATGTGCAATTTGGAGAGTGAAGCCTGACATAATAATCCAAGAAATGTCATGTGGATCTTGTCCGAACTAACAGTATCATATGCGTCAAATTCCAGTTGCAAGTATCAGAGATAGTACTGGAAGAGGCAGACGTATCGAAGGCCATCATAGAGTTCATCACTGCAAACAAGATCCAGAGCGTTGCGCTCGGGGCATCCAACAGAAATGCATTCACCAAGTAGTAACTTAAATCCTTGATCTTTCAATCAATCGTTAATTCCAGTCTAATATGGCAATGTGGCTGATTAGAAAGGAAATTTTGATGCTGCCTCGATCAGGAAATTCAAGAACCCCGACGTGCCGTCGAACCTGATGAAGGGCGCGCCGGACTACTGCAACATCTACGTCGTTGCCAAGGGCAAGTCGGTCAACGTCAGGCTCGCCAAGTGCGGCGTGCCGGCCGTCACTGGCGACGGAGAGGGAGGGGGGCCGTACACGAGGAGGAGCTCGAGGGGGCAGCTGCCGCCGGCGACGCCTGACTCCTCCAGGCGCTCCGTCGACAGCCGCACCGTGCCGGAGCTCACCACGCGGCCACCGTTCCGCGAGCGCTCGCTCCCGGCGTCGTCGAGCAAGCCCACCCTGTCGGGCTGGATGGCCGACGGCGCCGAAGGGTCGTCCCGCTCGACGCGGCGGTCCATCTCGCACGACTCCTCGGGCGGCGACCTCGACTTCGGCCAGAGCATGCGCTTCCCATCCATGGACTTTGGCGACAACCTCGACGTCTCCACGCTCACCGCAAGCCCCCGGGAGCCCAACTCGCCTCTCTCCGGCGGCGTGAGTTATCGCATCTTCTTGATTCTTGCTTGCCATTTGAGATTTGCCATTGCTTCTTATGTATACAACTACGTACGGTACGTGTGTTTGGTGCAGCTGCAGCTGCAGCGCGAGGTGGAGGCGGAGATGCGGCGGCTGCGGCTGGAGCTGAAGCAGACGATGGACATGTACAACGCGGCGTGCAGGGAGGCCATCAAAGCGAAGCAGCGGGCCAAGGAGATGCAGCTGATGAAGCTGGAGGAGGCGCGGCAGCTGGAGGAGGCCCGGCAGGCGGAGGAGGCGGCGCTGGCGCTGGCCGAGATGGAGAAGGCCAAGTGCCGGGCAGCCATGGAGGCGGCCGAGGCGGCGCAGCGGCTGGCCGACCTGGAGGCGCAGCGGCGCCGCAACGCCGAGGTGCGCGCGCGCCGGGAGGCCGACGAGAAGGTGCGCGCCCTGGACGCCATCGCCAGCCAAGACATCCGCTACCGCAAGTACCACATCGACGAGATCGAGCTCGCCACCGAGCGCTTCTCCGAGGCCCTCAAGATCGGCGAGGGCGGCTACGGCCCCGTCTACCGCGCCTCCCTTGACCACACCCCGGTGGCCATCAAGGTGCTCCGGCCGGACGCCCATCAAGGCAGGAAGCAGTTCCAACAAGAGGTGGAGGTGCTCAGCTGCATCCGCCACCCCAACATGGTGCTGCTCCTCGGCGCCTGCCCGGAGTACGGCTGCCTCGTGTACGAATACATGGAGAACGGCAGCCTCGAGGACCGCCTGTTCCGGCGCGGGGGCACGCCGCCGCTCCCATGGAGCCAGCGGTTCAAGATCTCCGCGGAGATCGCGACGGCGCTGCTGTTCCTGCACCAGACCAAGCCGGAGCCGCTGGTGCACCGGGACCTCAAGCCGGCCAACATCCTCCTGGACGGCAACTACGTGAGCAAGATCAGCGACGTCGGGCTGGCGCGCCTCGTGCCACCGGCGGTGGCCGACAGCGTGACGCAGTACCGGCTGACAGCGACGGCGGGCACCTTCTGCTACATCGACCCAGAGTACCAGCAGACGGGCAAGCTGGGCGTCAAGTCGGACATCTACTCCCTCGGCGTGCTGCTGCTGCAGGTGGTCACCGCGCGGCCGCCCATGGGGCTCACGCACCACGTCGAGAAGGCCATCGAGGCCGGCACCTTCGCGCAGATGCTCGACGTCACCGTCAAGAACTGGCCCGTCGACGAGGTGCTCGGCTTCGCCAAGCTCGCGCTCAAGTGCACCGAGATGCGGAGGAGGGACCGACCGGACCTCGCCACTGTCATACTGCCGGAGCTCAACCGGCTCAGGAACCTCGGCCACGCCTACGAGGCGCGCATGGGCGCCGGCGGAGGCGGAGGCGACGCGGAGGCGACGCGCGCACGGGCAGGAGAAGGCCACCGTCAGCTCACCGACGGTGGGCGCGTCGTGGAGAACAGCGGAGAGCTAGCGGCGGCGCGGGCACGGCGGTCCGTACGCCGTGCCAGTTAGAGAGTGATCTTACGGGAGAAGATGGAATTGTTGATACATGCAGTCTTCTTTTTTTGGGGGTTAAAATCCTTAAAATCGTGGTGTATGTACAGTTCTCTGTGTGGGAAACACTAACACGTTTTGCAGCGCTGGCTCCTAATTTTGACGGCAATTTTTGAAGGGTATCCAGCCCTCCAGCGTACCTTCTTCTTGGTCGCTAGAAATTCCCTCAAATAAGTTGAAAAAAATAAAATCCTAGAAAATCTCTCGTTAATTGAGGAAAAAACAAAATGATCTACATCCCTTATTTTGATGGACGGCGCACCCCATAGGGCCCGGATGAGAGGGACGATGACCGCGGACGCCGCAGGGATGTGGGTGGTGATGGCCTCCACTCCTTGCGTAGCATTCTCCTAGGGCGGGGCCGTAGCCGTGGTCCCGACCTGCGTGACGACGCTGAGGATTGCCGCTGCCACGACAGACATCAGGGCCGATTGGCCTGCCGTCGCCGCCATGATGGTACTAGGTCGCGGGGTGCCACCACTATGGCCACTGCAACCACCATAGCCGTAGCTGAGATTGTGATGGCTGGCACAGTTGCAACGCCTCCCCTGCTCATGGGCACGACGACACTGAAATATAGCTCGACTACTCGCTAGATGGAGGTAGTCCCATTAGGAAACCATGGCCAATCTGGCCCCCTCACGCGTCGTTTTGCCAGATGTAGCCCCCGTGTGTCCAAAATTTTGGGGATAGCCCCATTGCACACTCGACTACCACGCGAGGGTTTGCCCGGGTCCCCACTCTGCGCGAGCAAACCTGGCGCGCTCGGCCATTGCATGAGGCGTCTAACGCACCCCACCACGCGAGCCTCCCCTCGCGTGCTCACCGACCGCGTGAGTGCCCATCTCTGTTTGCCACCATGCATCGGACTAACGGCTCTGGTTTTAACTCTTCAGCTGATGTTTTACTAACAAGTTGCAACAATGATTAATAGAGCATAAAATGAAGAGAGAAGGGACGAATTCCATGACGGGACAGGAACAAGTAGCCTTCAATTTGTGTTAACTTGCCTTAACAGAGAGCAGGGAAAATGATACATTCTTGCGCGGTCAGCAAGCGCACCAACACGCGTGGGCCCAGCCTTGGCGGTGCACGCGCCTCATGCGGTCGGCAAGCCCGTGAGGGGAGGCCTTATGCGATGACCGAGGATGCTAGGTTTGCTCACGCGGTGGGGGCGCCAGGGGCCCTCGTGCGATAGCCGAGTGTGCAAGAGAGCCATCTCTGGAATTTTGGATGCATAGGGGACTATATCAGGTAAAACGGCGCACGAGGAGGACAGATTGGCCATGGTTTATGTTGAGAAACCGTCGCTGGCGACCAGTCCGATCGATTGCTCTACTTATACAAAACCAGATCAATCATAGAAGACAGATTGAAAACACAGAGAGGACTATATCTTTATTGTTTTCTTTCTGATTTCATATACAAAATAGCCAATAGTACTCCCTATTTATAGCCAAGTGGTGAGGTACCCACCATGGGCCAAGGCTTTAATCCCAGGCCCAGGTTCCTTAACACTCCCTTTGGGCACTCATCCGACACGTTCATGCCTCATCAAAACTCCATAAAAACCCAGTGGGAAAAATTTGGAGAAAGAGTACATGATACATGTTATGCTACGTTGCACAAATTGCCTCATTAAAAACCTTGGCCGAGAAACTTCAGGAAAACTCTTCAAGGAAAAAAGAGTACAATCCACCTAATTTTATTTAATATGCAAGATTTATTCTTTGGGTATTCGATCATCATGATCAACTTTTAATAACGAGCTTGACAAAAATCTCCCCCTAAATTTTGCACTTCTCTAAGTCTCATCATTCTAATTCCTAGTACACATCTTTCAAAACTAGATGATAGAAGTGACTTAGTGAATAAATCTGTAAGATTCTCATATGATTTAGTATGCAGTACCTTAATTTTGTCCATCTTTTGCAATTCATGAGCATAGAAGAATTGGGGTTGATATGCTTCGTGAGATGACTCTTCACGTAGGCCGTCTGCACTTATGCAACATAAGCTGCATTATCTTCACAGATAATTGTGGGAGCTTGCACAATATTCATCCCACATGACAGCTGGATGTCGTGAATCATGCGTTGGAGCCAAGCACATTCTCGTGCGGTTTCGTACAGTGCTATGATTTCTGAGTGGTTCGTTGAAGTCATTACAAGACTTTGCTTAGACAATTTTCATGAAATTACAGTTCCACTACACAGGAATACATAACCCATTTGTGACCTTACGGTATCCGGGTCCGACAGGTACCCATCATCTGCATAGCCAGTCAAGTTCAAATCTTGATTCTTTATGTAGAACAATCCAAGATCCTTTCTTAGAGGTATCGGAAGATGTCCTTTATTCCCTGCCAATGTCTTTTGACAGGTTCTGCACTGTGCCTTACTAATAGGTTTACGGTAAATGTAATATCCGGTCTATTGCAGTTTGCTAAATACATAAGTGCTCCTACTACACTTAAATATGTGAATTCCGATCCCAGGACTTCCTCCCCCTCTTCTCTAGGTCGGTATGTGTCTTTTTCTTGCTGTAAGGCCCCTTGATCATCAGTATTTTCAATGGGTATACTTTCTGAAAGCCGAACCTTTCTAACACTTCCTGAGCGTAGGCTGACTGATGTACTAATATTCCTTCACAGACATACTCGAGCTGCAGGCCTAAGCAATATTTGATTTTACCCAAATCTTTCATTTCAAATTTTGACTCCAGGTAAGAACTTGCTTCTTTTATGTCTTTCATTGTCCCGATGATGTTCAGATCATCTACATATGCTAAGATTATACAAAATTCATTCTGAGATCATCGTATAAATACACAGGGACAATCTTCATTGTTCGTGTATCCTTTCTTGTATAGAAAGTCGCTTAAGCAATTATACCACATCCTGCCTGATTGCTTGAGTTCGTACAATGATTTCCTGAGTTTCACACTGTACATATTTCTTTTTGCTCTATCTTGGTTCGGGATAGAAATACCTTCAGGCACCTTCATATAAATCTTTGAATCAAAATTTCTATAAAGGTATGCAGTTACCACATCCATCAATTTCATTTCTAAATTCAAGTTTACTGTCATCGAGATTAATATATCTAAACATAGTTCTACTTATGACTAGGGAGTAGGTTTCTTCATAATCAACTCCTGGGCGTTGAATGAAACCTTGTGCAACCGGCTTTGCTTTATATCTTACAATTTTATTTCTTTCATTTCTCTTTTGAATAAATACCCACTTCTGCCCTACAGGGTACACATGGGGGGTGTGCGGCTTGCGGGCCCAAACACATCTATTTTGTTCAGAGATAATAATTTAGTTTCTATTGCCTTCTTCCAATCTTCGCAATCTAATCTTTTCTTACATTCAGCGAGCGATGCAGGCTTTGGATCAAGATTGATGATTGTGGCGATTTTCTTTGTAAAGTAGATATCAACATTCTTGCGCTAGTTGCATAGGTGAATGGATGTTGTAGGCCGATGGTCTAAAGATGATGTGAGTTGCTGCATGCAGGACTGCGTGTCTCCAACATGTAGCTAGTAAATTACAATTCTACAAAAGTGGCCGGGCAATAAATTTGATTCTCTTGATTAATGCCTCTGCTACTCTATTCTGAGTGTGGACAAGTGGTACAGAATACTCAATTGTAATTCTCATTGCCATGCAATAATCATCAAATGCCTTTGAAGTAAATTCTCCAATATTGTCCATTCTAATGGACTTTATGTGATGATCAGGAAAAATATTTCTAATGCGAATTATCTGCGAGATCAGTTTTGCAAAAGCATCGTTTCTCGTAGACAATAAACATATGTGCGACCATTTTGAGGAAGCATCGATGAGCACCATGAAATATTAAAATGGCCCTAAAAGTGGCTGAATGGGACCACAAATGTCTCCTTGGATGCATTCTAGGAATGCAAGGATTTCATCCTTCACTTTCAGAGTAGAAGGTCTAGTAATTAATTTTCCAGTGACACATCCAGGCCACACAAAATTTTTGTGATTCGAGAAATTCTTTACATTAATATTATGCCCCTGTGAATTGTTAATTATATTTCTCATCATCCTAAGATCTGGGTGGCCTAATCTATCATGCTAGAGACAGAAAAGTTCAGAGTTTCTAAATACTATCTTCAGGGCAGTATAGGCTGCAGGTGCCTTGATGTTGATGTAGTATAGCCTAGTTTGTAATGAAGGTAGTTTTTTCTAATACCCTTTTATTCATTCGCTTCGCGCTTCGTAATGAGCAGGTATTCCTTACCATACTCTTCTTCAGTCTCAACATGGAAACTGTTGGCACAAATATCCTTAAAACTTAGGAGAGTTCTAGTCGATTCTGAGTACAATCAGGCTTCTTGAATAACCAAAGTTTTGCCCATTGGGAGTATAATTGTGGCTCTTTCTGAACCTATTATACAAGCATCGGTACCGGTGATTGTTGTAAGGTTGCTAGCATTCTTGCTAATCAACTGAAAATAGTTCGTCTGTCTTAAGATAGTATTTGTTGTGCTGTTGTCGGCTAAGCACACTTCCTCCATAGGGCACTACACGTGTTCTAATATAAAGTATTTTATTAATATGCATTAGAAGGCAATCAACACATAAATAAAATACTTCAATATTAGAACATATCATGCTATTATAAATTAAATAAATGAATGAATTATTCAACATCATCCAACCATCACGAGAAAATAAAACTGCTTAAGTACCACCCATGCAAATTCTAACTTATTCTTCCACACAAAAGTAAATGACAATTAAAGTCTAAATGCATTCTGTGCATTAGACTGAATCTACTAAGAAATCAGAGACTCCGTCTACTATTTTCTCGGGGGTGACATGCTCTTCGAGAGAAATCGTAGCGGTGGCAGCTGCAAGGTCAAAAGGGAATGCTGCTGCCGGAATTGTTTCAACCCCCATCAACGCAGGCAGCTGTTCAGAGCTCTCCCTCTCAACAGATGTAAAGTGGGTTTCATACTGCCCTTTGCCATCCTTCTTCTGGGCTTGGAAGGCATCGATGACATACTGCGGCTCTTTACAGATCCGCGCCCAACGCCCCCACTTGCCACACTAGTAGTAGGATTGGTTTTGCTGACCATAGGCCTTGCCATACCTCTTTGGCTTGCTTGCCTTGTTCTCACGTGGAGCATCTGACTTGCTTTGCTGGGCTGCGGCCTTACCCTTCCTTCCCCTTTTCATCATCATGGGCTTTTGCACCTTGTAGCTCCCGGCGTTGGCTTCACGGCTAGCGGAGCTCTCAGGTGGCTATGTAACGTAGTTCTTGCGGAGAACTTCATCCTAAGCCTCTGTAGCCTGTATCATATCAATCAATTCGGCATACTCCTTGTAGTCGTCTTGACGATAATTGCATGCGGATTGCATTGCATTGGGGTGGAAAGTGGATAGGGTCTTCTCAATCTTCTGCTCGTCTGTGATCTGCTTGCCACAAAGTTCAAGATTAGTACAAATTCTGTGCAAGGCAGAATTGTACTCCACAACCGTTTTAAAGTCGTCAAACCTTAGTTGAATCCATTCTTGCTCTTCCTGGGGAAGAGTGGTGTATTTTAGCCTCTCGAACCGCTTCTTAAGTGCAGTCCATAGTGCTAGCGTGCTCTTCTCTGCCATGTACTCATTCTTGAGAGTGAGACAGATTATGCCTGAGGAAGTGAAGTGCCTCATCATTTCCTTAGGGGTGGGTTGGGCATCCTACGGTGCGTCAATCCCAATGGCAGCGCGGAGCTTCTTGGCTCCAAGTACTATCTCGGCATCGGAAGCCCAAGTCAAGTTGTTTTGGCTATGCTGGGCCAGCTCTTCGAACTCCCTGTTCGTGATGCTAGTCATCTACATGTGCATGAAAGGAATAAATAAGTTTACTGCTGGTAAACATGCATGGAATTAATTTACTGCAGGTAAATAAATTGCATAATGGTACAAAAGATTCTCGTAATGTTCCAGAATTTTCTATGTATTTTCTATAAATTTTAATGTTAATTTTGGTGGTTAAAGGCAATTTAAATAATTACGATTAATCAAAAACAGTAAATAAATACAGAAAACATAGAAAATGATAATGGCAAAAATAAACATGCTTTAACTGCTAAAAATAAATCAAAATTTGAATTCCCGTGGCCATTTTATGCCAGAATATGAATTTTCAGAGAATTCTGTAATTTTCGAGGGTCTATACGTAAAATTTCAATTCAGAGCAAATTTTTGCATAATTTTCTGATTTTTCGAGGGTCTTTCTGTAAAATTCAGGACCCATCTAAAAAATCTGAGGGCCCTTTCGCGATTTCCAGAAATCGGAGGGCCTTCTTGCAATTTTGCTGGCCCTCTCCCTCCCGGGCTGTTTCCGGCCCACTTGCACCCGGCTCAATTGGCCCATCCGGCCGACGCACAAAACCAGGGAAGGGGTAGGGTTTCCCCTACCCACATAGTGGCGTGGCGTCCGAGTCCGCGGCGGCTCGGCGGTGCGACGAGCGAATCCAATGGTCGGCCTCGACTTCGAGCTAGGCGGCGACCGAGCGGAGCTCGGCGGCGCTTCAGGGCCAGCGGAGCTCGATGGGGCCGACCGTGTGGGAGCGGATGTGACGCGAGCGGCACTTCGGGTGCGGAGTCGGCGGCCGGTGTTTCGAGTAGCAGAACCAGTGGGTGGCCTCGGCTTCGGGCCGGGCGGCGCCAGGAAGATCGACGGCGGGCGGCCTTCGTCCAGTTCTTGGGGCAGCGAGCGGCGGCTCTGGTGGAGGCGCTTGCTGCGGCTTTGGTCAATGCGGCGCGTGCTGCGTTGGCGCGTCGGGAGGTGGTCGGCGGTGTCGGTGCCGCTTAGTGATGGCGGCCGTGACGGGCCGGCCGTGCGCGTATTTTTCTCTCTCTTTTTTTCAATCTACAGTGCAATCGTCATCTACTCTTTCCTGTAATCTACCGATCGATATTGTGCCGGCGACTTCAAGTCCGCTCATGGTAGATTAGAGCAGATTTTTCACCATAGAAATTGATTTAGAAAGCGAAAACTGCGAATTTTAGAGCGATCTAGATACAGACAATTCAATCCTACTATTGCTTCGATGATAACATGTTGAGGAACCGTCGCTAGCGACCAGTCCGATCGATTCCTCTGCTTATACAAAACCAGATTAATCACAGAAGACATAAATAGTAGATTGAAAACACAAAGAGGTAGAAAGAACTTCTGATCTTTCTTTATTGTTTTTTTAATTTTATATACAAAATAGCCAATAGTACTATCTATTTATAGCCTTAGTGATAAAATACCTAACATAAATCAAGACTTCAAATTCAGACCTAAATTTCTTGACAGTTTCTCCCATCAGCTCCGCTTCTGTTTGGGGGCAAGCCGCCCAGCATCTTCTCGAGGTCCGAGCTGGAAGCCTGCCAGGTTGTGGGCCAGATGGAGCCCACCTGCTCTATGGCCGACATGACAGAGCGGGCCCGCTATGGAGATGACCTCTAGCAAGGACCAGTACGTGCATTTCAGGCCTCCTTGCTCCTTCGGCCCTCTCCTCCTATTGGGCGGTCGCGGATCACAGGCTATGGCAGCCGACGTCCTGGAGGCTGCTTCGATTTCGTAGGTGCAGTGCCTGGAGATCGACGGGATCACGACCTTCCTCGCCAAGTTGATGTCCATGCTCCCCCGTCGACCCTTGGCTCCCACTGACGAGCGCCATTGTCAGCAGCGATGGACGCCCCAAGGAATCGTGCTTTCACGCTGCGCTGCATTGCGAGACTTGCGGCAAAGAGGTCCCCCCCACGGCGATCTAGAAGGCTGGACTGTTCTTTTTGACTGTGGCTTATGGTTGAAATTTTTAAATTTTAGCTGTTCACGGTACAGATTACGGAGAGACCGATACTCACTTACGATTTTGACTGGTATAGATGTTGGACTTTTAACGTGTACTACGTTTAACTTGTAGACTCCGTCTTGAAAAAATACTCCATTTAAAAATTAGATACTGTAGCAAAATTCAAAAACCGATCGATTTTTGACTTGCCAAACAGACCCTCAGCGCAAATCCGCAGCAGTTCCTCGGTGCCCATATAGGAACTTCCACAAGGAGGTGAATCACCTCACGGGAGTGGCAGGTCATGCATCAACCTCACAGATGAAGACCTGCAGCTGGTCTTCAGTGCTGGCACCAGACGTAGCCTAAGCTGCGTCCAACCTTCCAGTCACTGTGTTTCGGTCGTGCTGATTAGCAACCGCTACCTTTGTCATGATTTCATTTCTGGTTTGTGATGGGAATCGGTCCAAGCTTTGCTATTGGCTCTCGGAATGCTTTTCAGTTGCTTTTAGCTTTATCTTTTTTTAATAATTACTATTATCTATTTATCATTTCTGGTTTGTGATTAGTTTGATTTAATATGTATGGGAAACCTTTGGCTTGATCGACGTGAAGAACTCAGCACAAACATTTATTGGACTGTTCTTACAATGGTCCCTGTTTATGCATCGAGGGCGCAATTGGTTAGAAGAAACAGTGCTACAGTTAACACATGGGCAAGAACCACCTCTCATTTGTATGTGGAATCATGTTAGCTATGAATGATTTCTGAATGTGTCAACTTCTAGGAGTTTCTCTTCATTTGTTTAAATACTATGCACTCCAATAATGCTGTTGCTATGGCTCGATAGGAGACTGTACATGTGATCCATTCCATCATTCGATGTGATAATTTGTGATACTATATCAATGAGGTGGGTGGATTTTCTAAACTTATATTCTAACTTACGTTGAAATTGAGGCTTCTTTGATTATCAATAATAGGCATTTTAGAGTCGCTAAAAAAAGATAAAAAGCTAAAAATTCTTACAAAAAAGCAAAACATCTTGCTCTTAATTAATTGTGTCCTAATTAAGCAAAACTATAGTAGCCGTCAGATGTTATTGCTTAAAGATATATTTTTTCTTAATTTAAAAATGTAGGATCGTATGGCACAATCAGAGGGGGTGAGTGATTGTCTCCGCTTTTTGACACCTAAAAAAAACACAACGCAGAGAAACAAAAATAAAGCAATCTAAATTACCAGATGACTGTAACAACCGCAGCTGCTAGTTTGTACATGGTCGTAAACCTCGGTCACCCAACTGTTCGTTACAACCACTCGATAGCCTCAGTCGCCCGACTGCTTGTTACGAGCACTTGTTAGTCTCTGTTGCCAAAGCGCTCATTACGACCATGTGTTAGCATCTTTCGCCCAAGCGCTTGTTACGACACTCGTTACGACCGCTCTGTCCTAAACGCTCGCTCCGATGCTCGCGTACGACAGCTCGCTTACGACCGCTTGCTTACGAGTGCTCGGATTGATCGCCTAGTCGTTCCGATCGCTTGGCACGGTCTCGGATTGATCGGCTGCTTGTTCTAGTTGCTCTGCACAACAGCGACGTATGTAGTCGTGACTCCTTCCACCTGATGTCTCTCGCCGTTCGACCATCGCTCGAACGAGTACAAGACGAAAGCAAAACAGAGCAAGTCAAGCAGAGATGAAAACAAGTCGCTGGAGAGCTTCTTCTGGAACAGATCTGATCTAGTATTTCTTCTTTAGTTTCTTGGCTGAAAAGTGCCTCACGGCACACCTAAAATCCTTCTCCACAAAAGCCCTAAAACTCAATACACTAGCCTACAGCCTCCCCTGCTTTTATAGCCAGCGCACAGAGTGTGTTCAACTCGAACACCTCAAAACCGTGCCCTTAAGCACTGGACACGAGATCATATATCTTCCTCAAATCAAGGGACCTGAAACCCTTCCTAACACGGGTTTTAACCACCTCGTACAGATCATGGACTCCATCCACAACTCCATACGACACACGTGATGAATCCTCCAGGATATCTCCACCTGTATCATCATAGCGCACCATCACTGCGTGCTCTTGCGTGAGCCTGACACCTCGCGTGACCACCTGACCGTCTGGGCCTCATATTACCCCCTCCTAGTCCCGGTCTTCCTTGTTACTGACCGCAATCATCTCCACGCCTCCACGTAGCATACACCTTTAACCTCCATGTGCTCCAGCATGAGTTCGACCACCTCACGTGATATCCCGACCGCCTGGATCTCAGATTGCCCCCTCCTAGTCCCGGTCCTCCTCATCACCGACCATGGCCACCTGCACATGCAAAGATCAAAGAAACCAACTCCTGGCAACACACATTAGCAAACCACATCCTTGTCTATCCCCAGACAAGATCCAAACCTCCTACAATCATCTCCTAGGTCATTTACGACCGCTCTGTTCTATCGCTAACTAAGACAGACCACCTACGACCATGCACCAGATTGTTTACGTCCACACACCCTATCGCTAACGGAAACAGATCTTCAGAACAACCAATACGACCGATAACTCGTAATCCACAAGTACTCGAAAACATACCAACTATCCAGTACCGACTACCGAGTCACAACCGCAACACGTACTCGAAGCCTACGAGTACAGACAAACCACCGACATCCGACCACTCCACGTCGTCATGAAATAACTTCTCAAGAGTGAAGCACTCATATCGACCATGAAAGTCTACGAGTACCGACCGTAAAGCCAACGACAACCGATCGCTAAGCCTCCGACTACCGCAGGAAGAACAACAGACTGTAAAGTCTACGAGTATCGATAAGACTGCCAAATCTACGACCATGAAGATAGTCTGCAAAGCCTACGACCATGAAAGCAGTCTGCAAAACCCACGACCATGAAAGTAGTCTGCATAATCTACGACCATGAAGGCAGTCTGCAAAACTTACGACCATGGAAGCAGTCTGCAAAACTTACGACCATGAAAGCAGTCTGCAAAACTTACGACTATGAACGTAGTCTGCAAAACTTACAACCATGAAAGCAGTATGCAAAACCTACGGCCATGAACATAGTCTGCACAACCTACGACCATGAACGTAGTCTACAAAACCTACGGCCATGAACGTAGTCTGCAAAACTTACGCCCATGAACGTAGTCTGCAAAACATACGACCATCGACCGCAAAGCCCTTGACTAACGACCAGTAAAGTCTACGACTATTGAGTACTGTACCTATGACCATGAAAGAGTAATGTAGCTACGATTACCTGCCGTGGTCGTAAAATCAAAGTCATACTGCCGTGGTCGAAAGGTCGAAGTCGCACTACCGTGGTCGAAGCCAAACGTGGTCGTAGCATGCCGTGCTCGTAATCTGAACATCGTCGTAGCATGCCGTGGTCGTAAGCTAAACGTGGTCGTAGCATGCCATGGTTGTAAGCTGAACGTGGTCGTTGCATGCCGTGGTTGTAAGCTGAACGTGGTCGTAGCATGCCGTGGTCGTAAGATTGTCTATGTGCTGATGCCGTGGTCGTAAAAGTGTCTATGTTCTGATGCCGTGGTCGTAAAAACTCCTGCCGACCACCAAGTCGTAAAGACTCCTGCCGACCACCAAGTCGTAAAAACTCCTGCCGTAGTCGTAGTTGTGTTTATGCCGTGGTCGAAGCATGATGTCTGAAGTCTGTGGTCGTAGTCTGAAGTCTGTTGACTGAAAGCCCGTGGTCGTATAGAGTCTGTTGCTGTGGTCGTAGAGTAGCGTATGTGATCTGAACTCACCCGAAACTGAGCACGACCACTCAAGGACAACGACTTCAATTGCAAACGACCAAGTCTTTCACAAACACAAAATCCAAAGCAAACTAAATGTCAATTATTCATCATCTCTTTATTTACGACCATCCACATGGTCTAACAAAAAAAAAGATGATATTCCTTATTAAGATGTTATTGTTTAAAAATATATTTCTTCTTAATTTAGAAGAGAAGATAATCCTTATTAATAAACAAATCTTATAGTTCCACACACGTATAACACTCGTGCCAGCAGCGCTATGGACGTGCGTGCGGATGGGGAGTCCTGGAAACCGGTGGCGCTCGAGGAGATCAAGAAGGCGGCGAGAGAGGTGGAGGGGATGAGGGACTACACGGCTGTCGGAGATGCCCGTGCCGACAAAGGTTTGAGACTGGATTTGGATGAGGATGAGGCAGCCGGCGGTGCCGTAGACGTGCGTGTGGTCGGGGAGTTTCGGAAGCTGATGTCACTCGAGGAGATCAAGAAGGCAGCAAGAGAGGTGGAGGGGATGAGGGACTTTGCGCTGCTTCGGTAGCCACGGCTATCGGTGATGCCCATGTAGGATTGGCGTCTCTGAGACGGACTTCGTGTACACGCCGCTGCTCCACAACCCGAAGCACTCGTGCTTCTACTCGGTGGCGCTCGAGGTAGTCTCAGTAGGCGGGGCAAGGATCCAGGCCTGTCCCGAGCTCGGGTATGTGGACCGCGCTAGGAACGGCGGGATGGTGGTGGACTCTGGCACGATGTTCACCATGCTACCGAACGAGATGTACGCACGGGCGGCCGAGGAGTTCGGCTGCGCGATGGCTACGGTGCGGTTCACGCGTGCCAAGACCGTGGGCCTCACACCCTGCTACTACTCCACCGCGTCGGACTGGGCTGCCAACAACGTCGTGCAACAAGAAGAAGATGCTCATGATCATCATACCCCTGCAGTGATCGAGAACATCGCGTTGGCAGTGATCGAGGAGATGGGGCCAGCGGGGCAAGACTGGCTGGCGTGGAACCAGATCTTCCCCATCATCTGGTCCATCTGCAACCTACGGGAGGCATCCAAGACTGACAACAAGGCAACGTGAAACCTCCAGAAGCTCACCTTGTTCAAGAAGTTCTACCTTGTGGTGGTTGGGTACCTCTACTTCACACGGATCACCTTGTTGGCCTTCGCAGCCGTGCTTAGCTGCAAGTACCAATGGGTGGTCAATGTCGCCATCAAGATGGCTAGCCTGGCCTTCTACGTGTTCGTGTTGTACAACTTCCAACTGATGGAGAAGACTACATTGGTGACGAGGAAGAGGAGGCTGCCGGTGGGCAGCTTGAGTTGGAGGGCATGTTTGAGATCTGAGGCATAGATGTGTGGAGTACAGAGACATTTCTATCTAATTTTTGTACTTACGCTATTAAATGTGAAGATTACACCGGGTAGTTATATTTAAATGGATGATTTTGTTACAAACAAACCTTCAGGTAGTTTTATAGTATTAAAAAATTCATAATTTGAATCTACAAGTTCAAAATTTCTTGGGTGGTGGGGATTTACAAGTCCCAACTCCTGATTGCTTCTTAACCTAGGTCCAAATTTTGAGTCAACGAACAGGGGTAAAAAATCTTTCAAAACAAATAAGTTACAATTTCTAATATTTCATAGCATCAATTTTTTTTAACGAGGAACCAACCTTCTTATATGACCCGCAAAAATAATAGAAATTAGGAATTAAAAAAAAGGAAATTAGCCATCTTATTTTTATAGAACTACAAATTAAAACCAGTACATAGCTAAATTTAGAACAAAATTAGATGAAAATTAGCAGTTGAATTTGTATGCAATTCTAACCTAAAACGAGTTAAAAAATTCGAATTTAAAATAAAAGAAAATTAGCAATGTAATTTTTCATACGAACTCCAAATTAAAACCCATGAGTAGCTGAAATTTGGAGTAAAATTAGATGAAAATTAGCGAGTTGGATTTGTATCCGAATTGTAATCTAAAACTAAAAACTGAAATTAAATAAAAAATAACAGCAAAAAAACAACATAATTTTGGACCGAAAAATAAAAGGAAAGTAACAATTTGATTTTAATACAAACTCCAAATAAAAACCACTACATAGCTAAAATTCAGAATAGAAATTAGATGAAAATAGTTGGATTTGTATGTAACGTAAAACCAAAATTCCAAATTAAGTAAAAATAAATTTGAGATTAAAGAAAGAGTCTATATCAAATACTATAAGAAATAACCTAAATTTGAAATAAAAATTAGCATCTGAATTTGTAAACAAATTCCAACACAAACTAAAAAAATAAAGTCTATAAGAAGTGCAATACAAAAATATGCAAATTTAGAATAAAAGGCAAAGAAAATTGGCATTTGTTTTTAAATTCCAGAATAAGTGAAAAATAGAAAATTTAGTTTTATTCAGAATAAAAATTTTGAAAAATATTCTAATTTGGTTTTATTCCGTTAAAAAGTGTTTGGGGAAGAAAGTTTTGGTCACATGTGACAAGTACTGGGAAACAAAGCGAGTGTTTTCTCTCTTATAATATATAATATTAAAATATCACAAATAAAGTTCTGCAACAATCTATTTTTTAAAAAACAATATATATGTATTGTGAAGTCATTTAAACGTGTTTTAAAAATGATGTCCGTGTAAATGCGTAGGCTACTTTGCTAGTTTGATTAATAACCCGTAATCTAAAAGATCGCCGCGTATGGATGGCCATGCAAAAGCTACTTAAGAGTTGTGGCGTTGACTACTCTACGTGTTCATGTTTGCTATTTTGGTTGTGGCAACTCGAGCCAGTGGCATATCATCTATGTTAGACCCATGGTTACACAAACCCTGATGGTTGAACTTTCTCCCTCGTAAACTGGAATGTACGTGGGCACAATGATAGGGCTTGCCGCTCGGTCGTCCATTGCGCGTATACAGGAGACTAAACATCATGGCCATTTCGGATCATAGTTATCATCCTCGGACCGGTCCAACGGTTAGATCGAAAAAACCCGGATCAGAAGCTACATCGGACCTATCACCTTACAAGACTGCCAGTGCAATTGACCTAGAACAACCCGATCGATCCGGTCAGGTTTTAAGTGACTCGGCTAACCCGTCCGATTTTAACCAACCAGGTCGAGTTTTGTCCGTGAGGCCAAAAGACAAAAATACTCTCAAATTAAAGAACTTTTTAAAAGAAAAATGATGGGATACTTGTCTTTTTAGTGCTATTAGGGTTTTAGTGGCTATTTGCCTACAAATTTGTTAGTTAGAATAATGTATATGAGATTTTAGGTTGTTGTGATTTCACCACATTTTTGCTTGATTTTATCTTATCGACTTATACATGACTTTATTGCTTAATGGTCATGAACCTTATGGTTGTTTGTATGATCATCACTAGCTATTTGTTATTTGTCATTCACTTTCTTTAATTTCTATTGCTATTATTGTATTGTTGATTTTTCTATTTTTGAGATGTATATATTTATAAAATTTTAATTTAAAACATATGTGGTCTGACCGCCATATCAGTGACCTGAGACCTCGGATGGATTAATGGCCGGTCTGATCTGATAACACTGTTTCAGATGCCGTGCAGCGAGACATAGCAGGGCCTTTCTTAACAGGCCACCTCACGCGGATGCGACCAACTCTAGCGGTGGCATCCTCCTGCTTTGGAATGAAAACCTATCCTCCTGCTTTGGAATGAAAACCTATCCTCCTGCTTTGGAATGAAAACCTTTCTGTCATAACGAGTGTTGCAGTACTCGACTACTCCATTTACCGCAAAGATCTCATCAAGGCAAGGTGGAGGGCTTGGTTCCTAACCACAGTTTATGGCCCCATATCAACAGGGACAAACCGGCGTTCCTTGAAGAACAAAATCAGATCAAAACTGAAGTGGATGACCCTTGGCCCATAATTGGATATATTTCAATCTCATTTATTCGGAGAAAGATAAGAAGAACAACAACATTAATAAGAGATGTAGGACCGAAAAAGCAACAGAGGAGAGTGAATGGTGCCTTCAAATTCTCCTCAAATATTCACTTAACCCTTTACTCGATAGCTCTTGAGCTACGAAGACTAGAGTTGAAAACACACTTGAAAACCGAGCAACAGAGAGAGCACAATGAAACCGACTATGGTGGGAAGCCGACAACGTGGTGAAATACGACAATATAGTCGAACTCGACAACGTGGTCGTAAATTTAATAACGTGGTCGAAAGCGACAACGTGGTTGTAAACTCGACTACGTGGTCAACAGCTGACAACGTGGTTATAAATCGTCGTAGTCGATAACACCGAGACCAGTACCAACGTGATCGAAAATGGTTGCAGTCAAAACTGACGTGGTCGTAAACAACGTGATCGAATGCCAACAAGTGGTCGAACAATCAGCGTTGTCGTAACCAGTCGGCAACGTTGCCGTAAGCCAATGAGTGGTCGAACAACCAACGTGGTCGAAACCAGTCGGCAATGTGGTCGTAACCAACATGCTCGTAAGCCAATGAGTGATCGAACAACCAATGTGGTCGAAACTTGTCTGCAACCAAAATGATCAACGTGGTTGAAATCGGTGTGATGCGATGCGGAACTTGACCGTCGTCGAAACCAACATAGTCGTAAAGCTAATCGGCGTTCGAGCATGAGACTACTGCGACTACCGATCGGTTCGATTCAGATTCAACAGAAGAATGCTAAGAAACGAAAGCTCTGAATGTGGTCGAGCGACAACACAGTGCGAAGTGATCAAAAGACTTAACGAAGTCGAAAGCAACATGCTTCAGTCTGGAACTCGACCATGGTCGAAACCAACGTGATCGTAAAACCGATCATGTCCCAGACAGTGAACAACACCATTGACTGATTCAGATCTAAACGAAAACCGTAGAACGCACAACGATCGGAAGTTTGAGCGTGGTCGAAAACAACACGCTTGACTTGGAACTCGATCGTGGTCGAAACCAACGTGATCTTGAAACCGATCGACGTTCTAGACCAATATTTCACCGACTTTCGATCGCTTCAATTCGGACTCAACAGAATAATGAGAAGGATCGAAAGATCTGAACCTGGTCTAAAAGAGATGCAATGTGGTCGGAATCTTGACCGTGGTCGAAACTGAAAGCGGTCGTAACAGAGAAGGAAGAAGAGAGTGCGCACGACCGCAAGATCTAAACTCCACATAACTTTTGATTAAAAGATCAACTGGCCATGAAACTTTATACACAATATGTTTAAGGTCTTAAGAGGTTGCTCTAATCTTTGATTGAAAACTTAGTAACCAAATTGAGAGCTTTATGAGATTTCACCGAGTGCACACAAGCACAAACTGTGAAATCAAAAGACAATCGCACCATGCCGTGGGAATAAATAGCCAAGATGGCTTTGAGAATGATTCCACAACACTCGGCAAGTTAGATCATCAATAAAACAAGCAAGAACTTCCTCTCAGATCAAGACGGGAAAGAAACAATCGAAGAACAGAAGAACAAAAAGAATAGAGGAAGAACCAAATCGAAGCCAACTCAATCAAATAAAAACTACACAAGCAAGTAGTAGATGGAAACTTGATGTATTGCTTTGATGGAAACTACACAGAGCGATACGATCTAAAACTCGACCATGGTCGATACCAACGTGATCGTAAAGGCGATCGAGACTTCAGACAATAAACATTGTGACTGTTTTAGATCAGAACGAAAACCAAAGATCACACATCGATCGAAAACTTGAACATGGTCGAAAAGCAAAGTGATGCGGTCGGAGACTTGACCATGGTCGTAACTAGATGTGGTCGTAACAAAATGGAAGAACAGAGACAGAACAGAGCAGTGCACGATCGCAAGATCCAAACTCCACATAACTTTTGATTAAGACATCATCTGGTCATGAGACTTTGAACACAACATGATTAAGATCTCAATAGGCTGCTCTACTCTTTGATTGAAAACTTAGCAAGCAAGTAGAGAGCTTTATGCGATTTCACCAAGAGCGCACAAAACCGAAACCGAGAGGGTAAAAGGCAATCGACCATGCTCGTGGAATAGAATAGCCAAGATGGCTTTGAGTAAGATTCCCAAACACCCAGCAAGTTAGATCATCAACAAAACCAAGAAAACATTCTCTCGGATCAAGAAGGAAAGAAACGATCAAGAACAAAACAAGAGGAACAGAGGAAAAACCAAAAAGAAGCCAACTCAATCAGATAAAAACTATACAAGCAAGTAGTAAATGAAAACTTGATGTATTACTTTGATGATTGGTTTCACAACCACTCCCCTTGGGAGGATCAAGCTCTAAGTCTAGAGCCAACACCCACTCTCTAACCTAACACACATGGAGGGAGGAAGAGCTAACAACCACTAGACCTAACTCATGGTCAGTCTCACACCCTCAATTAACTCTTGTCTCCTCTCCTTTTATAGACTCGAAATGAACCCTAGACATAATGGATCCAACCAATAGTCCAAACCGGGTTAACCCATTAACCCACCTAACAACTGGTTTTACTCATGCATGCTTCTCAAAGAAACTTACATGTGGCCCTAATAACTTGTCGTCAAGTCTCTCAGCGTCCGAATCCCACCGAACCATCCTTGCTTGCAAACGGCCCAAGTCAATTGGCGCACCACGTGCTTCTCCTCGCGCATGACGGCACCCCGCATCCTTGACTGTCTGGATCTTGACTCCTCCCTAAGCCTAGTCCTGGTTCACCTTGCCGTTGCCCGTCATGTCCACCATCAGTAGTTCCCGCTCCGGTTCCTCGTCGTCCTAGCTTGCTTCTGGACCTCAACACCTCCCTGTGCCTAGTCCCGATCCTTCCACACCTCACCATGACCTAACTCCAAAGTCCTGCAACCAACAACAATAAGCAAACCATCACGTAGCACCGCACGATACATAAAGATCATCAATTTGCACAATCAAAATGTATGCACCCAAATTACCGATTCTAATCCTAGAACCAAGCAATAACCTCATGTGCACAAAGCAACAAACACCTCGATCAACTCGATCGAACACCAATATTCCTGTGAACAACCTCAACCAACCAACTGGTTTGATACGACTTACGACTACTCGGATGCATAAGAAATGAGGTACTCATAGCCCACGAGATCCTACCAACAGCCTATGACCACACAGCAGGCCGCAAGACCATGTAGCAGACACTACAACTATGTAGTAGACGCTACGACCATCAAGAACACAAGCTACGACTATCGCACATATCGGTGCGACTCGCAACGATCGCTCACACCGGCTACGACTTTCCAAACCAAGTCACTCGACCTCGACTACCACAACCGATAGCCACGATCATCGATCACACGAGCTTCGACTTACCACTCACAACCAAGAAGTAGCTACGACCATCGATCACCGTGCTACGGCTTCCGCAACCGATTACTACGACTATCGATTGCCACGCTTTACGACTATCGAACACCACAACCTACGGCCATCAATCGTAGGCTACGATTATCGATCACAGCTACGACTATCGATCACCCCAAGGTCATTCTGCCAATCGGTCCTGCCGACCACCAAGTCGTAAGAGCACCTACCGACCACCAAGTCGTAAGAATCAAGAGCTTTGGTACTCGCAAACAAATAAGCTAAGATGACAGAACAAGAAGCATTCTTTTGCAAACTCCTAAAAAACCAAATTTAACATCTACATAACTCTAATCCAAAGATCAATTATTTATCACAATCATGGGGTGACCTCCACATGGTCTCACAAGAGGTTAATGGGTAATTTCAGAGCAATTCTAAACCAGGGAAAACAATTTTGGTTCATAAAAAATATAGGAACACACCGAGAAATGCGATTTTCAGAAATTTCAAAATTTTAATTTCATAGCAATTCTAAACTAGGGAAAACAATTTTTGATGCATAAAAAATATTGGAACATGTCGAAAAATGCGAATCTCAAAAATTTCAGAATTTTTTTGAAATTTTTTTAACAAAATATTCAAACATACAATTCGAATTCAAGAAATACTAATATATTCCCCTCCCCTGCCTGGCGCCGCCTCCTCCTCCCTTGCTGGCGCTGCCTTACCATCTCTCGTCAGCTCCACCTCCCTCCATGCGCAGCACTGCAGCCAGCACCCGCCGCCCTCACCTCGCAGCCTCGATCTACATCGGTTGTGGATCCTCTGTGGGATGGGGAATGAGAAAGAGAGAGAGAATGATACAATGAGATGAATGTGGATCTGTGGGATGGTGATGGACTGGATAAAATTTAAGATGTGCCGACTTTTTTTGGAGGGGGGTTGCGAGATAACCAAATTTCGGTGAATTTCGATCGAAAATGTTTTCCCTATTCTAAACAACAGTGGCCTCAATGAACTCACTCTCAGGACGACGTTACACCTGGAGTAACGAACAAGATAACCGTACTCTAGTTCGGCTAGTTTTACTTTAATTCAAAACATTCATAGGCTTGCACAGAATTTGGGGTTCATACTAGATGCTTCACCCCTTATATGTCTCAAAGTAGCGTTAGAAGTACAATTTAACTGAGAAAAAATATCACATATATCTTCAAATGGCATGCAATATTACTAGCCATCAAGAAATTAGATCATGTTTTCCTGATAAAAAATTTGAATCACTTATACAGGTAGAGAAATACATAGTGATATGAGGCTTTTACAGTACAGTCATCAAGTTCATTTCTCGGTAGTGACCGGAGAGTTCTATAGCCCTCTCCTTCTCTTGATACATTTCTCCTTAGGCACAATCTGCGAAGCTTTCTTAACGACACAATTTTCTACATAGCTGCAATAAGGGGGTATTGGAGATTGCCATCGTAGCAGCTCAAAGTTTCCATCACTAGGGATAGTAATACTTCTAGTAATTATGCCTTCTGCCGTTATTTTTGGCAGGTCCCTTTTCGTCAAACACCCTGCAGTTTTATATGCACTGTAACACAGGAGGAGACGATCATCAACGTAGTTAGAAAAATAGAAAGGACGGCTTTTACTGATAAGGTCCCATGCGTCCTCCCCACAGACAAGAAAGTGCCATTGCATTGCTTTCTCGACAAGCTCCGATATCTGGCGCCAAAAATGTATGTCGAGATTTGCTCGCAGCAATCGCGCAAGTACGTTTGCGGATATAAATAAGCCTTTCAGGTGTGTTACGATCTTCTTGGCTAATGAACCTAGCTCCTGGTACTCCTCCGGGTTCGCGCTTCCAAAGGCAAGGGTCCTGAAAAAGTACCAGAACTCATCTCGATGCAGCCTCTTCAGCCTGAGCACCGGCGCCGTGCCCAAGCTTGAGGCTTTCTCCATTCTACTGATGATTATGACCTTGCTGCTGTCGCTGTTTTCGAGGGAAACAGAGGGTAGAATCTTCTCCACGTCGCATCGTCGATGTCGTGAACAAGCTCGACGACAATTAGGGACCTCACCATGTTAGGAGCAATTGGCTCTTGCGGCTTGATGGGAGTACCAATTCCTAGATCGCTCAGATCGTTGCTGCTGACACGAACAATCTGAGAGAAGTGTTCTCGCACCCTCTGCTCGTTACAGACAAACTCGACCAATGTCCTTTTCCCCACTTCTCGAGGGCCAATGATGGGAGGACGCCCAGAGACGATTTACACGGTTGCAGCAAGAAGCTAATGATCTGCTCTCTCTAAATGACGACCAAACATGCACCTCTCCATGAACAGATAGGTGCTGTATGGCTGGCGAGGGATGCGAGGGCAGTCTAACAGAAACACAAGAAACTCTTTCATATCACCAATCGTAGATTCTAAACTATCCAAGGCAATCTGGGTTTCTTTAAGTTATAAGATTGCCTCACCGTTGTATGCCTTTCTGCATCAGTGGTATGCAGCTCCTTGAAGGTGTCGAGCACGTAGTAGCCTCGGTACAAGTCCTTCACGAGCTGCCTCAGCTGCATGAGCATCCCTTGGTTGGAGATGTGCCTGCCCTCGGCTTCCTCGACGATGGCGCGCGCTCTTAGGAGCAGCCATTGCAGCCTCTCAGCTTATCTTCGGTCCTCTGGTTCTGGTACTTTGCGACAAGGGAGGAGATGAAGCGGCTGATGATGTCGCCGGCCAATGCAGATATCAGTGTATTCATGTCTGTATAGTCTGATCAGAAGACAGGAGAAGAGCAATACATATTACTAGGAGTGTTTGGGCCGGATTGGTTACTTTGTGCTCCCATTTGAAGCTAGCCAAGGAAAGTGAGAAAGTGAGATAGTCAAAGTCAAGATCAGATATCAACCATGTGTTATATGGCGATGGTTTGTCATAAACTAACAAAAAAGAATTGATGCAAACCTCTGGGTTCATCTGTAGTGTGATGACTTATGAGTTACGACTGTGACTACTTCAGGCATGTGTTTTAGACTTTAGTTTTTCTCTCATGTGCAAGTAGCTTTCTTCAACTATGTACGTGCTAAGACCTGACTTTTGGGGTTGAAGAAACAGTGAAATCAATCCTTGTGTTTGACAGATTGCAATGGACTGCAACTGGAAGGGCCGAAAAGTTCATTCAAGCACTTTGAATTAGATATACTAGGACTTGGAAGCCATCAAGCCAGCAACAAGTAGATGGGTAAACTGGAAGAAGTGCACGGAAACATAGTAGCGTAGGTATTTGTGGCCAACCATGGTGTAGGCTAAACGGTGAGGTAACCGGATAATTTTTTGTATGAATAATATATTTTTTATTCAAAATAACAGAAATATATCTACGGCGATATTTTTTTACAGAAATAGGTTCCAGTCACCTTACGGTTGAGCGACTGGAGCCTGTCATCCTACGGGCAAGCGACAACAACGCTGTCTGCAAGCCATTGGGCGAAGCCATAGGGCGACTGCAGGTGGAGTCGCCCACCCATAGCGCGATTGCAAAGCTACCACCGTGAATTTTATAGATTATAACTAGAAGATAATCTGCTGGATTTGTAATAAAAGTTTATGATCGATGTATGTTGTTGGAGCGTAAAAAAATTTGTGAAACTTTTTTAAGAACGATTGAACTAAGAACGATCGGTAAATACGATGATAAGTGATATTGTAATGTTCCGAAATTCATTCACGGAGGAAAAGCGGTATGTTAATATTGTTGGATGACTTGCTATGTGAATAATTGAATGCGAAAAGACGGGGAAATAAGCTTGTATGAATTTAAATAGACTTCATAATATAGTTAGGAGTAATATGCCGTGTACTTTTTGATTACATGCATAACATAGATCATCATGTGCGACTAACCCATCCAATTACTCGTACGACCTACTGTGTGGACCGGGGCCATTTTTCCTTCCTTGCCAGCTTGATGTTGAACTCCTTGGCGGCCTCTTTTGTCTTGGTCGTTATTTTTCTCTTTTTCTCACGCTCCCTCTCGTGAGCCTCCTGCTACCTACGCGTGCACGCCTCAAGATGAGCTTTCGTCTCGCAATGTATATGCAGGGTTTGCTTGTTCTTGCGGCACTCCTCCTCCCGGATCTCGGAGGACCTTGCTACATTCCACTCCTCGAAGTCGAGTGCCCACTGCTCCTTTGGGTGGATCTCAAGATCGATCCATTTGCGGTAGTCACATAGGGGTTTTGGGGACTGTGAATATACGGGAGAGGTTGTTAGTGCGTACTCTGAAGGAGAAAAGGTAGGGGAAAACGGTGCACCTGGTCCTTACCGACTGCTGATAGGTTGCGGTGTCTAGACGGCGGTCGGGGTAGTCACTAGAGTAATTCGCGCAACCCTAGTAACGCATACCTAGGGCGACACGTGCTTAGACTTGAAGAACTTGCACAGGTCCCGGCACCAACAAAGGGGGCGTCTCCCCCTCTGATGGGTGTTGCGGTGAACGTTCGGTAGGAACGTTTGGGATGGGGTTGTTGCTACGGGGCGCGTCCTTGCGGGGAGCTGATCTTGTAGCACGCTGGACTTGTTCTGCCCAGGCCACAATAGCCTTTACATTCTTACCGCAGGTGGCAGCTAACCGTGCTAGGTCGCGGGTCTCCTCCTATTGCTTCATCATCTGGTCCCATTGCTTCTTCTGCCTTTTGTTCATCCCGGTGTGGTGAAGCAAGCGCCGGTATAGTGTGGGGTTTGCTTGTGCAGTGTTCTTTGAGAAATCTTGTACTTGAATTTCTTCTCAATAGCTACCACGATGTGCGTGGCCTCCATGTCTTTCTTCTCCACTATCTCTTCAAACATCAAATTGGCTACAAAGGCGGACGTTAGGTTACGATGCCTCGCCAAAACAGTACTGAGAATGTAAGAGTGCGGCTCCACCTTCGACACAATCCTGTGAGTCTCATACTTCGGTCTACGTGCGTGCACCCTCCAAAGACAACCAACCTCCTCGCAGTTCACGGTGTCTCGCTCACAGCTAGATTTCACGACACGAAAAGTCCGTTGCATTGAAAGGGCCTGACTTGATGGTATCTGCAGCGATGCCTTGTCGATAAACATTGAATGCAACCGAACCTCTGTCTCATAATACTCCCACGCTGATTCATGCTCATTATGTACGGAAACACTCTCAGCATCAAACAGGTTCCATTCTTGCGGGACGGGAGCTTCATCCTCATCCGAACTGTACGCGTTGTCCTCCTATACAGCTTCCTCTTCAGCTCATGTCGTCTGGTCATTGCACTCCAGTTGTTGCACTATGTACTCAATATGCTCCCCCTTCATCGGTTTGTCCTGTTCCCTCGCCATGCTGTGACCATTGTACCTCTCCTCCATGTACCGCATCGGCCTCGTCATGAGCATCTCCCTTCTCTTCGCTAATATGCGGGCTGCCCAAATTGCTCGCACCTCCCGGAGCACCTTGCACGCTTCTATTGGGCATGGTTGCACAAGCGACACACTCGTATCTCTGGCACGGCACCCTTGTACAAACCCCTTCCACGCAACAGTGCGTAGTAATGTTCTCAACTCTCATCTGATGTCCGTGGGATACTGGCTCCAAAGACCTTGTCAATGACACCGCACACCTCGGGATCCAACGAAAACTCTGGTAAGCCAATGCATCACATCGAGATTCGAGCATTCTCGCCGTCCGGGTGTACTAGAGTGGCTTGCGAAAACCGCTCAAATCCACATCATTCGGACCTTCACCAATGCTTCCAGCACCGTAATGCACTCTCAATATAGTGGTATCGGCATTGCCGATGTCCACTTTACGCATACATGTTTTAATTTTGCAACATGTCAAATCGCATCGCACACTATGAAAGTCTTGATGAACCGCAATTCACATTTCACCGATCGTTCCCACATCGTAAGCAACTACACTAACCTCGTTGTATGAACATGCTATCGGAACCTGCGCACCGACACCGCACTTTTCTCACTACTCGAGCTGTCCCCTACATGAAACAATTCCTAATGGTTTCGACAATTTACATGCCATATCGATTTAAATGCCTATATACCAGTTATAATGGTACACACATATTCAATCCGACGTACTAATGACTTACATTCATTTATATTCAATCATAAATATTACGTATTATTGTTTTTACATACCACATTATGAAATTGTAACGTAAATATTCTTGAATTTTGTAATACGTACAAATTTCTACGGACGATTAATTTGTATGTAGCGGTGATGATTTTTCTCTGACTACAATTTTGTTCGCATGTTAATTTTCTAACGATGCTAATGTTGTAAAACTATGTTCGCTAAATTATACACAACTACACACTTGTACGCCTGCTAATTTCTTAAAACTACATTAACTAAATTTTTTATACCAAAAATAGAACTATTTTTATGTACATCTATAATTTTCTACTAACAATAACAGTCACATACAACATTGCAAATACAAAAAAATACCTACAGTTGCTTTTTCCTCTCATCTCCGCTTCTACGGCTGCTAATTTCCTAAAACGACATTGAAGGACCGAAATGGCAACAGAGGGGGTGAATGGTGCCTAAAATTCTCCCACAAATTCACACCAATCTTTTGACCGATAGCTATATAGCTATGAAAAGAAGATTGATTGCTTCTTGAAAATCGAGAGAGAAACAGAAAAGACAAACTCGTTGGTCACGGTAAAAACGACCGAGCAGCGGTCGAGAGAACCGGTAGTGATTGAAACACCCAGGCGGACTTGGCGAGGTCTCGGTAGTGGTCGAACAACGAAGTCGACAACGCACGACCGCAGCAATGAGAGACGAAATTGCCGTGGTCGTAGGAATGAAAGCGATGAATACTACATTGTCGGGCGCACGACCGCAAAGCAAGAATTTGAAGAACTTTTCCACG